>PVIU01004195.1:0-83276 GCA_004026605.1 Ondatra zibethicus
TTAGTACACAAAGTGTGTAAGGAGTGTGTCCATGCAGTTAGTAAACAAAGTATGTAAGGAGTATGTCTGTGCAGTTAGTATACAAAGTGTGTAAGGAGTGTGTCCATGCAGTTAGTATACAAAGTGTGTAAGGAGTGTGTCCATGCAGTTAGTATACAAAGTGTGTAAGGAGTGTGTCCATGCAATTAGTATACAAAGTGTGTCTATGCAGTTAGTATACAAAGTGTGTAAGGAGTGTGTCCATGCAGTTAGTATACAAAGTGTGTAAGGAGTGTGTCCATGCAATTAGTATACAAAGTATGTCTATGCAGTTAGTATACAAGTGTGTAAGGAGTGTGTCCATGCACTTAGTATACAAAGTGTATAAGGAGTGTGTTCATGCAATTAGTATACAAAGTATGTCTGTGCAGTTAGTATACAAGTGTGTAAGGAGTGTGTCCGTGCAGTTAGTATACAAACGTGTGTAAGGAGTATGTCTGTGCAGTTAGTACACAAAGTGTGTAAGGAGTGTGTCCATGCAGTTAGTAAACTAAGTATGTAAGGAGTATGTCTGTGCAGTTAGTATACAAAGTGTGTAAGGAGTGTGTCCATGCAGTTAGTATACAAAGTGTGTAAGGAGTGTGTCCATGCAGTTAGTATACAAAGTGTGTAAGGAGTGTGTCCATGCAATTAGTATACAAAGTATGTCTATGCAGTTAGTATACAAGTGTGTAAGGAGTGTGTCCATGCACTTAGTATACAAGGTGTGTAAGGAGTGTGTCCATGCAGTTAGTATACAAAGTGTGTAAGGAGTGTGTCCATGCAATTAGTATACAAAGTATGTCTATGCAGTTAGTATACAAGTGTGTAAGGAGTGTGTCCATGCACTTAGTATACAAAGTGTATAAGGAGTGTGTTCATGCAACTAGTATACAAAGTATGTCTGTGCAGTTAGTATACAAGTGTGAAAGAGTATGTCCATGCAGTTAGTATACAAAGCACCTAGAAAACATACAGCCTAGTGTACTACATGCTGTGGGATGTGGCGTGTTCTCCAGCACTCCCCTGTGTGACCCTCTGTATAGCCTGCCCTCCCCTTGAGAACAAGTATAGAGAGGAAGCAGAAGTTCTGAGCTCTTCCGGAGGCTGGCAGCTCACCTGTCCCAGACCTATTTCTTTGGATTCTTGGCAGTGTCCATAGCACAGGAAACTAAGTAAGGGGAGGCGGGGCTTGCAAGCAGACCACATTCCCAAGGTGGGAGTGGGTAAGACAGTTTATGAAGTGGAGGAGAGGCCAATCGGTGAGTTCCGATAGCGCTTATAGTGAGGAAGCAGGTGGACGATGATGAGTAAAGATGATACACATGGACTCTTGACTCCGGGCTGCCCTTTGACCTGCTTGATCAATAAAATAGACAAGGGACATCTAGGGATTTGAGTCCAGTAGAGCCATGTAGCCCATGAGAGATGGGCAATAAACTGTTGTAACCTTTAAGAACTGGCGTGGCTTGTCAGTCAGTGACCCGTGACCCAGACAGACCCGTTGTGACCATCCGGTGTTTGCCATTTCTTGTTGTCTCAGCCCTGAGGGAGTGAGCATGAAGCTCCCCACTTTCAGCTTCGGTCCCCGCTGGAGACAGAGGCCATGGACCCTTCATCTCCCTGCTGTTAGCCATCACCAGGGCTCACGGTGAGGAAACACACGCTCAGCTGGTTTCTGCTGAGCAAACATCCTCTTCTGCTGGGAAGAAAAGACCACGTCCCCAAAATGTGTGAAACACACACATACCTAAGAACTGTTCGAAATTGTTTTCACTTTTACAACTGGAATTCCTTCAGTTTTCTGAAGGAATCTCTAAGGTTTTTATTAAGAGAAAATAAATGGTGGCTTCTCTTCAGAATGTCTAAGGAGCGTGGTGACCTTACCATGACTGTACCTTAGAGGAGACTCTAGGCGCCCATCCCTGTAACCGGAGGACCCAACGTGAACCCTTTTCTGTGAGCCTTCTTATGAGGGGTCAGAAGAAACAGGCCTAGGTAGCGTCTGTGAGCCACTTCTTTTGCCTAGAAAATTGAGGGCGTGACCTGACTCCCCAGGTTTGGTAGGCTCCATGTCTTTGCTTCCACATCTGCCTGAGTGCTATGTTGGCCCCTTGCATGTGTTTCTCTCTCAGGCTTCAGCAGACTGCGCATGTGTCTAACTAAGCAAGCCTTTCCATGCTCGTATAGTGTTGGGGTCCCACCACAAACAGGTTCTGCCGTTCTTTTCTCCATTCGTCATCTGCTTTTCACCCCTTCACATCTCAGAAATCCCTGTGAATATCCATGCAGACTAACTCTGAATAATTTTGGTGTTTTCAAAACAACAATTGTTTCAGACATCATTCAGCTCGGTCCCACCCTAATCAGGTCAGGAGCACATAATAATCTTTTTCAGTAACTCCACAAAACAGTTGAGTTCAAGTATCGCCTTTACCAGGACCCTAATCCATTGTGCTAAACAATTAAATAGCACTCCTATCAGACAAGGCCATCTTTTTCCTGCCAGAGGCCAGTGGAGTCTACTTCAGGGGGAGACGCATACAAACCGGAAGCCCCTCCTCTTCCTCTTCCTCCACCTGGTCTATTTGTCAGGACCCCTCCGGAAAAGCTGCTCTCAGCTCAGCACAGAGCTGCCTGGTCTCTTAAGGTCTGGCCTTTGCACAGAATCCGCTCAGTGAGAGTCTGCCCCCCGGTTCCCTTGGGGTGTTTATCTCATTCCTCTTCCTGAGACTCACAGAGTCAGTCAGTCCAGGCTCACAGGATCAGAACTGTGCTTTTCCCCTGCAGATACGCATGGGAACAACTCTGGAATATAAAGACTTTAGACAATGAACATTGTTTGAGATAGAATTAGGGCTTAGTCCTGTGCAAACAGCTGGACGGAATACATCTTTATCTGCCACTGTCTCTAATTTAAACAATGCAGAAGATGTTTGTTCAAAACTTGGCATGGCTGGACGTGCCTGTCATTATGAGTTGTACCCAACTTTTGTCAACAGCTGGGAGAAAATGACATCTTTCCTCAGAACCACTCACTACCTCTTTCCTCTCTGCATACAATCCCACCCAGGGTAGCATCAGACGGTTTTCCGAGATTTGCTGCTGCCTCCTGCTCATGTAGCCTGGCAACAGTGACCAGGTAACCCTGCTGGCACACGCTGTCTCTCCCTAGGCAGGAGACACTGGGCAGTCAGTCTGCACCTGCGCAGGTCTTCCTGAGCAACCTACCTGGAGTAAATCACATCATCTATTGGGTGGGTGAGGGAGCCCATGAAAAGGCTTCAGGTGGGACCGAGCATTCCCTGTAGGCCTGCATTGGGAGAGGGTATGGTTCAGTCTCGGTAGACTCTCCCAGGAAGGGAGACAGGTGCCTCTGTGGGGACATGAGGACCTTGGACCTCCTCCGACTTCGTCTTCTCTAAATGGAAAGCTCTTGTCCTTCTGTAACGTTTCCTTGACTCTCTCTGAGAAGAAGAGAAGGCAGGCCACACTGTATATAAGTGTTGTTCACCTGTGGTCCAGTGTCTACCTGTGGGTGTGCTTCTCCAGAGAAGTATTCTACATAACCATTGCATACACATAGGCACGCATACACACTCAGGTACAAGCACATATACACACATATGCACACATGCAGACAAACACAGGCACTGCACTCACACATGTGACATATGCACACTCAGACACATGCACTCACACACATATGCACACATGTACATGCGCACAGGCACATGTGCTCACACACATGTACACTCAGACACATACACTCACACACAAATATGCACACATGCACACTCAAGCACAAGTACTCACACACATATGTACACATGCGTACATACGAAGGCAGGTATACTCACGCACACATATATACACATATACACAAACACACACACACCAGGGAACCTGCACCTTATGACTATCTGAAAAGCCACCATGAGACAAAACGAGAAATACCCAAAATGAGCTAAATCCATGAGAGAAAGGGACTGGTGGTTTTCCGGTGTCCTTTTCCTGTTATCGGCAGAGGTTTCATGTCTCCATCTCCTCCACTGTCAGGATGTGGAGAGTTTTGACAAGCATACCACAGAGACGCCCTCACTCTAGAAAATGAAAGGGTTGTTAGCGCCCTTAGATGCTACAGGCTGATAAATGTTTTAGGGAGATGTGGCCAGTGGAACCAGGTACCCAGTGCTTAAGTGATAAATGAGCTAAACTGTGGGTGTTGTCCAAGGGCTAAGGGGTCAACCGTGCCTGCTGACCATTGGCTTTTCTGTCTGCAGGCCATGTTGACTGGTCTGAGCTGGAGGGCCAGCCTTGTGTGGAGCGTCAGTATTTCCTTGATAGGAGCAGTGCTGGCTCTGGCAAGTGGTTGTGTGGTAGACATATTTGTATTCTGTTCAGCCAGCGCCCTGTAAGGCATTGTGCCGCTAATTATAAACACAGGCCTCCCAGAGCCCTGCTTCCTCCCATTCTTCTCACATCCTCCAGATGGCCAGCCTTTGGGGACCAGTCACTCACATGCCCTTTCAGTGACAGCTGGTGGCCTGCTAAGTCAGTGTCTGGGGCTCAGGCTGGGGTGTGAACTGTGAGGCTGAAGGTCTTGTTGTGGTGTGAAGTCCCCCTGTACGCCACTAAGGCGCTGTGACATGTGTCCCAGATCTTGCCAAGAAGAACTGTGCGTCACTACAGCTTGCATGGGTCCCTGAACTGGAGCCCAGCAGATGAAGGTGTCACCCTTGGATCTGCATGCTTTCAGGTTTGCTCCTCAGGCTCAGAGTGCTGCTTGGAAAGCGGGCCAGACATACACCTCATCCGTGCAGAGCAGGGAGGCAAGCTTGGGCATAAGTGTGTGGGTGCTATCTACGAAAGGCACAAGAAATTAGAGCTTTGTATTCAGACTTCAAGACGTGGTCTAAGCATCCTCCTTCCTCCTGAGCACAGACTCTATGGGAACTTGTTCTTCTCAGGCCCTAGGGACACAGGTAGCCAATGGGTCTGGGGACTTACCATTTTTCTTCTTGTTACTGTGGCTATTAATCTATCTGGTTATCTGTAGGTAACCAGTTAAGAGCCAAACTAAGAAAACAGATTCCTATTAAGCAGGTTTCTTCTTTTTAAATACATTTGCTTATTCGTTGACAATGTCATACATGTAAAAATATACCTTGATCATTTCTACCCTCTACCCCCCCATTTATGCCCTACCCCCATCACCGAGGCCAAATCAGTGCTTGCCACATAAATATGTAACCATCAGTTGGAGCATGGGCAACTTACCAAGTGCCACACTCCTGAAGAAAATTGACTGTCCCATTAATAGCCAATAGCTCCCAAGCTCGGGGTGGGGCCTTGTGGGCCCCTTCTCCCTCCATGTTGGAATGTTCAGGGCTTGATCCAAAGGTCTTGTGCAGGTAGTGCCAGTTTCTGACAGTAGCAGGAACACAATGGGTATGGTGTCACGTGTATTAGGAACCCTTTGCCCTCCCTGGCTATGGGGTGATGGGTATCAGCAATTAGTTCCTATGAAACTGGCTCTAGATCAGGGATTCCCATCATCTATATGGAAAGACTTCACTGGAAAGCTTTGATTGGCACCTCCCGACTCGGGCAAGAGGTATATCTTCAAAGCAGGTTCTGCCCTCGGGCTCAACTGCAGAACTAGGTACCAATAACGCTAAGAGCAAAGGCTCCATCCTACCAGAGAGCAATGGCAGGGATTCCCACCATGTCCTCCTCTGAGAAGAATTTGCATATAGTTGCCTCTGCCTGTTGCCTCCCCCTCTGACTGTGCTTGATGACTCAGTCAGTCACTAAACAGGAAGACCTAGCTGGCTCAGCACTTCAGTTTCACCCAGGTGGACACTGGGGGCATATCCTCCCAGGGGACAATATATGCTCTTTAGCCCTCTCTGGCTCAGCTGAGGCCTTGAGGGGTCTAAATTACACTTTGTGTTCTGCCCTCTGTGACATCATTTCTACTGCAGATACAGCTAAGATAATTTTATACACCATTTACATGCTATTTCTAATGCACGTGGAGGTTGACTGTGAAGTGTTGCATGGGGTCAGGTGTGAAGTCGGTGCTCTGTCTCAGATTTGGAGCATCTGGGATTGCAAACTGAAAGAGCAGGGCGGCTGAAGTCCGCACTTAGTAAGTGATGCCCTCTGAAAAGCATCCTTACCCAAAGCAAGCCAGAGCTACAGAGCCTCCTCCAGCACACTAATAACCAACTCCACACTGGCAAGCTGGAGATGCAGCTGGGAGATGCAGCCCCAGAGGCCCCTTCTCCAGTGTGTAAAAGGACAAAACAGGCATCACTGACATAAGGACACCCTCTCCCATCTCAAGCTTCTGGAGCAGGGTCAGCCTGCTGATGCACAGCCTCTCAGGGGCCACTAACGTCCATAACAGCATCAAGATAACGGTCTTCATGCTGGTGCCAAAATCATCCTCTATGCCCCATAAAACAAATGGCTTTAGAGCCATCTTTTAGCAGCTTTATTTCGTGTTTACTAAATTACTTATTTTTACAATAAACCTGATGAGAGATATGCTTCATTATTCTCCAGTTCTACCCTAGCAGAAATGTAGTAACTGTTGTTTCAAGTGCTTCTGGGTTGCTTGTAGGGGTCATTCATCTTTTTCTTCCCTCTCTCCAATCATCTGGCTTCACTACAGATACAGGCATTGCTGTGCAGTGGTGAGTGGGGTCTCAGTGGCTTTCACCAGCCCCATGACTTTCAATCCCGGAGAATCACCATGGTAATTGGGAAAGAATTCTGTTGGAACTGGTAGCATCTATCCCACAGTAAAAAGTGCCTGCCACATGCATGCCAAATATGTGAAAAGTCATGTTTCAGCTCCAATAGACTGCTGCAGACACCACAGGTTTAATGTAGATACATGTGGTTGATGCTTATATACAGTGAATGTGAATTCTAAAACTTATGTTTTAAATTTTGTCCACAGGGCCTGCAATATTCTCAGAATCTACATAATCCGAGGGTAGAACTAACTCCAGCAAATTGCCGTCCGACCTCCACATGTGTGCTATGATACATGTGGGTCTACACATACACACATTAGATAACTATAATAAAAAACCGTGTCCATGATAGTGTGTACCTCCTATCTCTAGGGTCCTGGAGGCCACATCTTTTAAACAACCATGGCTTTTAAGATTATTGTTCAAAATTTATTATTTTCACTGCTGATTACTGTGCCCAGGCGCAGCACAAAAGAGAAAAGGTTCTGGCTAAGGATGTAGCTCAGATCTTGCCTGCTATCACAATCTCTGGGCTCTGTTGAAGCAAAACATAGCTTTCGTCTCAATGAAATAAGGGACAGTCTATTGTGCTGTGGCCATGGAATGGGAACACAGATGTAGGTTACCCCAATGACCACGGTCCAATGTGATAACAGTTTTATTGGGATTTTACAGTAACAGAATGAATGGGGTCAAAACCAAGGTGTTTTTCAAATACATTGGCGGGAACATCATGTGCATGAGTTACACCAATGTAGGGAAGTCTCGGTTTAAGCCATCGGATGTTAGCTGGAAATGTTCTTAGCCTTTCTCTTGATAGATTCTAAGGAATCTGTTTGTATATTAAGGATGGTACCTGATATCATAGGGTGTTAGGTGAGCTGCAGAGGTTAGCATAAATGGCTATTAAAGAAGCAAATGACTGCCCAGATAATCTACCTAAAAAATTGCAGCACTCCAGCACTCCACAGTCATCCTGCAAAGTCCTTTACTCAGGTGTGACTTTTTTGTGTGAACCTCAGTTTGATCCCAAGAACCACATAAGCCAGGTATGGTGAGAGATAGAGACCTGAATCGGGCATTCGAGGCCACCTTCAGCTGCATAGCGAATTTAAAGCCAGCCTGGACTACATGAGGTCCTGTCTAAAAAATAGGTTTTCTTAATACATAGCATTTTAATACAGCTTAAACATCCACTTTTGTGCTCATATTTTATTTTCCATTTAGCTGTGAGCCTAGCACTTAATGGTTGAGCAATCCCTTCAGCCCACCCTTCTCCATTTTGGAAAACACATTTGCCAACTTTTTTAAAATAACTGACAGTCAAAAATCATTTATCAACTAAAAACATTTCCATTTTCCTTAAAGTTCCTTACCAAAACATGTTCTAGTTTTATTTCTATATTTTTCTTTCATTGAAAATAGATTTTTTTCATTTAAAATGTCCCATCTAAAAATTTTTAAAGGGGTGTGTTGAAGAGGGAATGGGGAGGCCTGTGTGAGACGCTCTTATGCTGTCTCAGGTTTAGAGCTGAAGAGGAAAGAGCCTTCTCCAAGCTGAGCAACCATCTGCATAGCCCTCAACACAGACCCAGTAAACAGTGGTGTTGCTCAAAGCCAGAGCGAGATATAAAGACAGAAAACAAATCTGGAAGCTGGCTATAATGGGTGTCTATCTCAGTGTGGCTTACTAGATGTCTCAATCTACTCAGCGGAGTTTGGTCTCTACTAGTTAAGGGAAGGCTGTAGTTTTAGACTACAGGTACCAAGGCCTCAGCCTCCGATGGTTACTACAGGCTCCCTGTATGACATGGGAGTTCAGTGTACCTTCTCTGTGTCCTGGGCCTACAGCCTTGCCATGTTCCTTGTGGGAGTATCATTTAGGGACGTGGGTTTATATTATACGGATGGAGTGATCTTCTAGGACAGCAGCCGCCCAAGTTTCTCTTTTCAAGATAATTATGAGAGCAGGCTTCTTTCTGTCTTCGTATGCTCCTTTGATGCCTGGCCCTTTGCCTTTAGCTTTCTTTGTAGATGGAAAGGGAGGAAAAAGCAAAGGAGGTCACATGTGGACCATGTTATATTAGTCTGGGAGGGGACGATAACATGGGGCTACATCCATTACTCTGACATAACCACATTCCCTGCCTAGCTGCAAAGTGACATGGGGCTTGTTTTGTTGAGTGCAGGGCTACTAAGTTGGATCAAGCTAAGTGTAGGCTTGTCCTGAGGCCCTCAGCATGGAAGAAAGCATTTTCCCTCTGACAGTAGTTAAATCTGCAGTGATTCAGTCAACTTCCAAGGTCAATTATGTTCAAGGGACTTCAGTGCCATTTTCAGGTTCAGAGCATTCATAGGAAAGGCAGAATGATATCACTTATTCAGCCCGATTGTATTAGCTGGGAATGGCAGGGTGTGCTGGGGATCAGCCCAACTGTATTATTAGCTGGAAACGATGTGGGGGGGTGTTGTGTGGGGGTAGCATCCTCTAGTAACTCCCAATGACATAAGATGCAGTGTTTGGGGCTAGACATGTAGCTGACTGGTCAAGTGCATAGCCTCCCTCTCCATGTGGATGACTAGCAAACAAGTTAAGAAAGTCAGCTGCAGATCCACATGGAGAGGAGACTATGCATCAGGGTTGGCTGTAGAAGAAACAGTCTCCCATCCAGCCTACACTTGGCCACCCGTTCTAGAAGCCAGCAAAGTCCCAGCCTACTGTCCCATTTTAGAGCCGACCTGAGTTGAGTTTCCTTCATTTATTAATGGAAAAAGTCTGAGGAAAGTATCCAAAATCTCTAGACTTCTAGAGAAAGAGCACACAGTGGTGCCCAGAGAGAGGAGCAAGAGGGACAGGGGCCAACGAGGAGGAATGGGTCTGACTCTGTGTGGAGGAGCCAGGGTGGGACTGGGATCTGGGGTTCTCTATGGAGCCGGAGGCTATTCAGGGGTCAGGGGCTGAATGGCTCCCCTGGAAGACCCAAGTCACAAATGAAGGAGGAGGCCCAGTGTGGGAATGGCCGCTTCCTATGTCACCTCTTGTCAGATATGTAATATAGGATAAGTCTCCCCTGGGGAAATAAACCTCCTCCGTGCATTCATCTTAATTCGGTTTCCATTCTAATTCTTTAGTTGCTTTAAAAGCACACCCAGTGAGCTCAGCTTTGAAGTCGGGTTGTAATCTCTATATTGTCTAGCCTCTCAGATGCTTGGGTTGAAGGGAGCCAGGACTTGCCTGCATGTGCACAAGACTCCTACGAAGAACAATCAGGGGAAGAAAGAAACAAGAAAACGACTGTGCATTGGCTCTGGGCTCTGCACCAGTGCCGGCTTCCTGGATGCACAAGAGGTTTAATCCTCGAAGATCCTGGAAAGAAACTGCTTTGTGAACAAAGAGAGGGGGCTGAGACGGGGTGAGTGGCTGGACACATTGACTCTGGCCTGCAGCAAAGCCGAGCTGTCTTTGATTCGCTCCTATGCCGTTTTCACAGCCCAGTGTTGCCTGGGCCGAAGACAGGCCCCTCTCGGCCCCGTGTCCATGTGTGACAGCCTCCGGTTCTGTGTTCCAAACTTAAATGCTAAGGGCATTTGTGTTCAAAAGCAAAACTCACAGTTTGAGGGGGAAAAAGCCTAAACATCAGGTAAGCTCGGGCTGATGACAGACTTCATTATTCCATAACTCTATGACTGGTGGGAGCGAGTCACAAGGCCAAGGGTTAGGTCGCTGCTGGGGCTGGTGCTGGGCACTGCAATCATCAGTGTGGAACTTAGCGGTCCCACTGGAGGGAAGCCCTGGGCAGAATATAAAGGAGGGAGCCAGGGCTTCAGAGGGAAGAGTCCTCATTCCTTCCTCCCTCCCTCCTCCCTCCTTCCTTTGCCTCTTCCTCCCTCCCTCCTCTCTCCCCTTTCCTCCTCCCTCTGCCCCTTTCTCCCTCCCTCCTCTCTCCCCCTCCCCCCTGTCTCCAGATGGAGGGTGATCCAGAAGAAAGACGTTTTGCAAGTTTAGTATTTCAGAAGATATCTCTTCTCTTAAAAATTTGCATCATAGCAGGAGTGGATGTCACCTGGGGAAACTGAACACAGCTGGCTTCCTTTGGGAGGGTGAATGTGGCAGAGGGATTTTAAGGAGGGTGTTAAAGCTGAGGGAGAGATGACATAGTGGAATATGATAAAGGTAGTGAAAAAATGGCCTAGAGCTATAAGTAACCACACGCATTCTGGGAAGGTCTGCTAGGTTAAAAAGGGGATACATACTTTACTATTTATGTAAACTTTCAGAAAACATGCAAATGATGTATTTTGTTTGTTTGTTTGTTTTTGAGACAGGGTTTCTCTGTAGCTTTGCAGAACTAGCTCTTGTAGACCAGGCTGGTCTTGAACTCACAGAGTTCAAGTCTGACTCTGCCTCCCGACTGCTGGGATTAAAGGTGTGCGCCGCCACAGCCCGGCCAAATGATGGGTTCTTAAGATGAATGGGAAAATGCAACATGAGCATTAAACCATGCAAGGGACTGATGGATATCAGACCTAAGGGCTATGGTTCTCTCCTGTCAAAAAGGACAGGCTATTGTGTGGGTGTGGGAACCATCCAGTGGTTTCCACTGTTTGTGATTCATTGTTTAAGCTAGGAAGAGGCAAATAAGTATTTGCCAAATTATCCTCAACACTTTTAAATTGGAACTTATTTTGAGAATTTTTATACTACAGTTGAAACCTTTCTAAACAAGTAAGAGATGAGGGCACTGAAGATCAAAACATCATTCTGGTGAAGGAAAGCAACGGGGGGGGGGGTTATGGGTGTAACACACAGGGCCAGGCACTGGTGTCTGTGCTAGTGCTTGACTAACAGAAAGAGTTCAAGCATGACGTTAACAATCGGTTTAGCTGATGTATCAAACCTTCACAGTCTTCTGGCTCCCTCTGTGCAAGGCGATGCTGCTGAATCAGCACACGTCCCCTAGGGGTGAGTAGCTGAAGGAAATGATGCTTTCTTTTCTAGCCTTTTCAAGTTTGCCAGACTGTGCCCTGTATGTCAAGGAGAAGGGGGAAGCCCACCACGTGCCATCCTTTGAGGAGAGTGGCTGATTCAGCAAAGGAAGCCAGCACTCAGGGTTAGAGGGATGCTGAATTCCATGGCAGCTGTCCTTCCCCCTTCCACATTTACAAGATGCAATATGTGAGCCTCAAACTATGAACAACAAACTCTCCCCACTTGTGTCTCTGGATTTGCTGTTGGTTGATATTTGCTGTTGGTTGATATTATAATCGCCTTTGTCACACAGAAAGCTTCTATGTACCTAAATGAAAAACCCTTTAAGATCCTACACAGGACATTTAATGGCATATATATGGTCATACCTGTGTTTAAAAGCTCATTTTTGTAATTGTCAGAAGTGTGCAAGAGGAAATTAATTTCCTTGTGGGACCCATCAAAATGCAAATGACTGGAAACCTTCCTAAGCAATGCCACAACCATCACAGGGGCCATGCATCCACGCTGTGATGTACCGATGTCTCAGGACAGGAATCAGTCCTACAGAAAGAAGGAACTATTTCCATCTTTTCTCTACATAGTATGACTTGAAATGTATCAGAAAATCAGTACATGTTCTCCAGATTCACCCAACACAAGTAACTAAATCCCCTCACTTACTTAGTATTTAGATAAAATGTTCAAAGAAATTACTAAAATGCAGCCTATTTTCTGGATGTGGGACATACTTAGTCACTATTCTATGTACCATCCAAAAGCTCATCAGATTAACTGATAACAAAGTATTTTTGCTACTAATGTTTCCAGTTTGGTGTGGACTTTATGACTACAGCAGGAAAGACTAATAAACCTACAAATACCAAGCTACAACAGACACGTGTGTCATATACATACAATGCAACATGCAGAAGTCTACAGACGCAGGATGTACATAACCAGAAAGGGAAAGAAATCCAGAAAGAGTCCTTGGGTGATGGTCACTTTACATGATGCAGGACTCTAACTCCAGGATGACCGTATCCCAAGAGCATGGCTCACTGGGCTAAATTAGATATTAGCCAATAAAAGCAAAAGCCAACTTGTAACCAGCGGTGCTTATTTCTGCAAAAGGAAAGAGTGGGGTGGGAAGGACAGGAGGAAGGAAGGGGCGGGAAGGGAGGGAAGAAAGAAGGTAGGGTTTTCTCTGGCCTGCCTCTAGAGTTCTCAGGCAGTGGAGGGCAAGATGCTTATGAGAGATGTAAAAGCCAGGGACTGAGGGAACGCTGCGTTTACCACATCTGCAGTAGCATGGGTATTGTCTGTGGGAGCCGCCACCCTCAGTAGTTTGTGTTTCTTGCTGTGGGAGTAGAGTAGCGCTCTCAAAACAGTGTACTACCCTTTCAATACTGAATCCTCTGGGGAAATAAAATATCTAAACCATAACTGTGGGCAAGAGCCTGACCTGTGGATGAAGGTCAGGGCCTGCTCTCAGGGGTCAGAGTGGCCACTTGTCACACAGTGCTAAAGTTCACAGGAAGAGCAGCTCAGCACAACCCTGTGTATCAGCGCATGAATCAGTGTTGTTGCTAGGATAGGAATAAAGAAGCCAGCCTGGTCAGCTTTAAGATAAGCCCGTATCTACGTACATCTAAAAACATTACTTCATACAAAAAAGGGTGAGGTCCGCACCCTGAATGGTGCCTGAGATACAAACAGGCCAGAAGAAATTTATTCAGGGGTGTGATCACTACTGAATGTGTTTTAAGCTAAGCAGAGGCCTAATGAGTGGCCCTTGTGTAGAACAGCCATCGAGCAAGCCCCTTACTGTGACACCGAAGGGGCTGTGTCACCTTACCTTCTCACTTACTGTCACATTATTGCTACGGAGAGGCCAGGGCTCATTCCCAATCTCTTCATGCTGATATGAGTCTATAACATGAGACTTTGGAATCTTCCAAGCAGCGTTCTAACTGTGTTATGTTGAACAGGCTTCTGTGGGCTAGCCTAGGAATCTCATGGTCACTGAGACTATCTGGAACAATTTTGATTCAGTATAGCTCAGTAATGAAGAATGCGGGTTGTAAGCATCCTACAATTAGCTTCTGGGTTCTGATGTTTGCTAAGTGTCTAACCTTGGACACTCTGATACTCTTTGCCCATCTATAAAATGATGCTCTTTGCTCATCTATAAAATGAAAACAATGTTAATAAACAACCTTAGACACAAGTCCAAATCCCATGGGATAGTTTTTGCTTTATTTTAATATGTAATATTTTTATTGTCATCCCTGAGAAGCCTGTTTGTTTTCTAATGAGAGACAGAAAGGTAGCTGATCTGGATTGGTGGGGTGGGGTGTGGGGGAGAGACCGGGAGGATGAGGAGAACTGGGAGGAAGCAGAAACCATAATCAAGATATATTATGGGAGAAAAAAATTATTTTCAGTAAGAAGAAAAGCAAGAAAAAATATTGCTATTCAAACAAAAAAAATATGGAGTGAATTGTGTCCCCTCTCTAACTGATATGTTGAAGTCTCAGGATTTCAGAATGTGACAGTCTTTGAACGCAGGTTAGATAGGAAACTGGAGCCAGGCATGGTGGCATCTGTAATCCCAGTACTCAGGAAGCTGAACCTGGAGGTTTGCAGGTCTGAGATCAGCTTGGGCTACATAGCAAGTTCGAGGCCAGCCTTAGGACAGAACATAGTGAAGTCAGAGACTAGGGGCAGGCAAAGAACAGGTATTGAAGTATGCCTGACATATTTATTAGGAGACAGTATTGGAACAAACATACACACACACCACCACCACCATCAGACAATGACACAGGAAGAAGAAAGTCATCCATCTCTGAGTCAATGATAAGGGTCTCAGAAGGAATAAACTTTACAGACATCTTGAACTTGTAACTCTAAATACATCTCTGGTGTTTGAACCGTCCAGTCCTGGCCAAATCATTACAGGGCTTCTTGTAGGAACTTCTGAAGGTCCAGGAATGGAGCTTAGAAGAATGCTGCCTCAAGACCCTGTGTGAGGCTGCAATCTCCACTTGCGGAAATATGTCCTGAAATCTTAGAGATGGTCTTAGAATTGAGACTTAAGGTACAACCTGCGTGCAGTGTGTGTATATGCGCACATGTGTGTGTGTGCACATGCACGTGTGCATGCCAGGAGAAGCACATGTACCTGTTTGCATTAAGATTGCTTTCCAAAGCTCTTAACATAAGACATTTATTTATTCATTCATTTGCACAAGCAGCATGGGTTCATTCTGAGCCAAACTGCTTGGTGCCGGGCAGCAATATGAACACAATACAGAAGGAAGTGCTTATTTGACCTGGTACTGGGACATGATCTCACACGGGGGCTTATTTAGAGTGGCAATTATAGTGACAGGGAAGAGGCTGGGAGCCGGAGACTGGAGGCACAGGGGTAGAACAGAGCAGTCAAGTCCAAACGAACCTGTAAGGCAGACAGAAGAGGGACTGTCGGGATAAGCCAACCCAGCGTGTGGATATGGGATTTCTAAAGAAGCTACTATATCAACCAGTGCCTTACTGAGACATCTAGAGAAAGAGGGCCCTGACTGATCAAAATGGTCATGCCTGAGGTTGAGAGGTTGTGGACAATGGCTAGCTCTGGCAGTAAAATTATAATCAGGGCAGAAAAAGCTGATGAGCATGCGGTCTAACTAAAAACGCCAACGCAGATGTTGCTTGGCTGCCTCTCTAGCAGAGGGCTGCTTGCATAGCTGGGTCAAACTTCCTTAAAATTACAGTGGCGGCAATTGCTATTGCTTATTTGTTTTTTTTTTTTTAATGTGGAGCTGGAGAGTAACACCTCTCTGCCTTCTAAAACTGATTCATGTATGATTGACATAAAACAAAATAATTGTGTCGATGCATAAAGTCGATGTATTGACATGAGTTTAAACCAGAGAAACACCACAGTCAAGGCCAGCAGCATCTGAATCCTCTGTGTCTAATTGCCTCCCCTCATGTCTCTTCCTCCTGTCTCTAGCCACCAACCCCTGCAGCTGCAAGGTGACCATGGATTTGCCATCTTCTGCTGTAAATTACTTGGCATTTTCTGGAACTGCATATGAATTGAATCATACAGTATTTACTATTTTCACCCTTTTTTTAATGTATCAGTGTATTTAATGTGTGCATGTGGAGAAAGGGGTGCACTGCACTGTATGTATACGAAGGTGGGAATGAGAGGTGGGCATTGCGCATCTTCCTCAGTTACTCCCTGTGTTGGTTTGAATGCGAATGGTTCCCATAGCTCTTATGAGGTTTCCCAGTTGGTGAGATTGTTTAGGAAGAATTAGGAGGTGTGACTTGGTTGGAGGAGGTGTGTCACTGGGGAGAGGCTTGAAGGTTTAGAAAGATCCATGCCGTTCTCAGTGCCCTCTCTGCCTCCTGCTTGTGGATCAAGATATGGGCTCTCATCTGAGGTTCTAGCTGCTCATTCCCTCAACTCTGCCATCGTGGACCCTAACTCCCTGAAACAGGAAGCCCCAAATAAACCCCTTTTTAATAAGTCGCCTTAGTCACGGTGTCTTACACAACAATAGAAAATTAATTCTACCCGATGTTTTCGAGACAGGGTCTTTCATTAAACCTGAGTTTTCCAGTTTAAGGAGACTGGCCAGTAAGTTCTAGAGATCTCCCTGCCCCTTCCTCCCCAGTGCTGGTATGACAGGCAACACCATCAAGCTCGGACTTTACACGGATGCTAAGCATTGAACTTCATGCTTGCTTGACAAACACACAGCTCATTGAACCATCTCTCCAGCCCCTTTACCTGTTTTTTAAAGAATTCTTATTCAGCATAATTATTTTAAGATATATACATGTTCTTGTATGTACCATTATTGAACAGTATTTCATTGTATGAAGGTATTTCAATTTGTTTATCTAATCACCTGTTAATGAGTATGTGGGTTTCCTGGCTTGTACTTCTGTAAAGCATGTTTACTATGAACAACCCTGAACAGGTCTCTGTGTCAATATACACTTTTTGTGTGTGTGTGTGTGAATTAAAAATGCATTAGTCATGGTTACTTAAAGGAATAGAGCCTATAGAAAAAATAAATAAGTATATGTATATATGTATGTATAATAAATATATATTTGTTAGGTTGGCTTACATGACAAGTTCTGGACAATCTAAAAATGACTGCCTTCGTACTGGAGAGGGTGGGCACATGGTGGCTATTCAGTTCACGAAGCCAGATGCCTTCATAGTGACAATATGCCACTGGATGGCTGGAAGATTCCTGAAAAGCCACTGGTCTTTGATCCTTGTGGAAGCCTGAGAAAGCCAGGCTCTGATATCAGGGAAGGAATGCAACAACGGCAGCAACAAGGTAGATGGAAACTGCCAGGGAGAAGAAAGGCAAGCAGAAAAAAACAAACAAAAAATAAAAAGCCCACCAGGCGGTGGTGGCACACACCTTTAATCCCAGCACTCGGGAGGCAGAGGCAGGCGGATCTCTGTGAATTAGAGGCCAGCCTGGTCTACAAGAGCTAGCTCCAGGACAGGCTGCAAAGCTACAGAGAAACAGTGTCTTGAAAAACCAAAAGCAAACAAGCAAACAAAAACAAAACAAAACAAAAACCAAACCCAGGCTTCCTTCTTCCATCTCCCTTCATCTGTGCTGCAACCGTAATTGACGTAATTGCAACCTTGTTGACGGGGAGGCTTCCCACGTCAAGTCTGTCTCACAGGTGTGCCTAGAGCCTTGCCTTTTAGCTGGTTCCAGATCCCGTCAAGTCGAGAATCAAGGTTGACCATCACAGGTGGACTGTCTGGCAGGAATGTATACACCTTTTTAAAGAAAGTCCAAACTGATTTCTGAAGTGAGTTCTATTGATTTACATTTAAAAACAACAGCAAAAAAGACTTCTGATTCTCTCATTGCCTGTGCAGTGTAACCAGTATCTCGAATACTAGCTGTTTAGATAGGTCTGCACTTGTACATTGTTGTAGACTTCTGATCCTCTCATTGGCTGTGCAGTGTAACCAGTATCTCGAATACTAGCTGTTTAGATAGGTCTGCACTTGTGCATTGCTGTAGACTTCTGATCCTCTCATTGGCTGTGCAGTGTAACCAGTATCTCGAATACTAGCTGTTTAGATAGGTCTGAACTTGTACATTGCTGGAGACTTCTGATCCTCTCATTGGCTGTGCAGTGTAACCAGTATCTCAAATACTAGCTGTTTAGATAGGTCTGCACTTGTACATTGTTGTAGACTTCTGATCCTCTCATTGGCTGTGCAGTGTAACCAGTATCTCGAATACTAGCTGTTTAGATAGGTCTGCACTTGTACATTGCTGGAGACTTGCATTTCTCTAATGACAAATGATGAAGCGTTTGTCTAAATCTTTTGTATTTTTATAGTTTGTTTTTATAAAAAAAGATTCAGACTTTTTTACTGTAAGTATATTTTTACACAGGGTCTCTCTATTACTTACCTCTAGTTGTCCTAGAACTCTATGTAGACCAGGCAAGCCTTGTACTCACAGAAATCCACCTGCTGCTGCCACCAGAGTGCTGGGATTAAAAGCATGTGCCAGCACATCAAGCTACTGTAAGTCTTTACAAGTATTTTCTGTCTAGTGTCCATTTATCTTCTACATTGTAGAGTTTGAAAAAAAAAGACTTTTAACATTTCAATAAAATCATGTGCCCCACATATTTAGTGTCATGGTTAGGAAATCTTTGCCTAACCTAGTTTACATGGTCCCCCCCACATCTTTTCTATTAGAAATTGGATAGCTTTAGGGTTCATTGATCTATTTGAGTTTTCTTTATTTCATTTTAAAGATTCATTTAAAAATTATCCATAGGCATGTGTAGTTGTGTGTGTGTCCACGTGTGCACATGCATGTGTGGGTATGAGCATGTGAGTGTAGGTACCAACAGAGTTCAGAGATATCAGGTCCCCTGGCCCCTGGAGCTGGAGTTACAGATGGTTACGAGCTGCCATTTGGGTGCTGGGGATTGAATCCTGTTCCCAGAAAGAACCATCAGTGGTCTTAACCATGGAGCTATCTCTCTAGTCTTTGTTCTTGTTTTGATTCAGAATTTCATGTACCCCAGGATAGCCTCAAACTCCCAAGGTATCTGAGGCTTACCTTGAACATCTGAACACCCTGAATCTGCTTACTTAGTGCTGGGATTGGAGGTGTGTCCCGCCAAGCCCAGCTTACAAAGATCAGGTAATCAAACTCAGGGCCGGCTGGATGCTAGCTCAGCACGCTACCATAGTAGCTACACTTCACCCCATCTGGTTTTAATTAATATCACTAGGATGAGTTTGTTTATAGCCCAGGAATTTGATATCATTTCTGATTGTTATCTACTCATCCTGTCAGTCATTGAGAGAAGAGGTCTAAAGTCTTTGACTATAACTGTGCATTGGTTTGTCTTCCCGTCACCTCTGTCCATCATTTCTTCTGTAGACTTGAAGCTCTGCCATTTGGTACACGTTGAGGACTGCTTTATCTTACTGATGAAATAACCCCTTTTTCATTATGAAATGACCCTCTTCATCCCTGTCCATACTGACACTGAACTCTATCAGATTTGAAAGTTATCCATCCACTCCGAATTTCTCTGGGTTTATCTGATGGTGTGACACATTTCTCATTTATTTTTAATCTAGGTCTTTATATTTAATTTGTTTTTATATCCACCCTGACAATTTTAACTCTTTAGCTGAGATATTAAATAGTCAATATTTACTATGGATATAGTTGTGCTTACGTATAAATCTACCATCTTTCCCTTCTGTGTCCTTTTCTTTGTTTCTGTTTCTTCTGCTCCGTCTCTCTAATAAGTAAAGACCCTTCCCTGTTTACCTTGTCTCCACGATAGCGCTAACTCTGTTTCTCAGCTTTAGTCTCATCTCATGCATGAGTGCTGAGTGACACCCAGTGCACTCGCCAAGCTCTACGTCACCATGCACTCCATAGTGAGGACCAGGCTCCTCCCGCACATCTCTATGGCATTGTTGTCCCCTGTTCTTGCTCTATCTCACCATGTGCTCCACAGTGAGGACCAAGTTCCTCCCCACACATCTCTATGTCATTGTTGTCCTGTGTTCTCGCTCTACGTCACCATGTGCTCCACAGTGAGGACCAGGCTCCTCCCTTCACATCTCTATGGCATTGTTTTCCCGTGTTCTCGCTCTATGTCACCATGTGCTCCACAGTGAGGACCAAGTTCCTCCCCACATCTCTATGTCATTGTTGTCCTGTGTTCTCGCTCTATGTCACCATGTGCTCCACAGTGAGTACCACGTTCCTCCCTGCACATCTCTATGGCATTGTTGTCCCATGTTCTCCTTCATGTGTGTTACAAACTCCAGAGCACCTTCTTATTATTTGTTAAAATAACTATTCATCCTTAACCCACAGTTAAATGATGGGGGAAATCAATCCTATCTTTAGTGCTGTTTCTTTCTGGTGCTCTCCATTTCCTTGTGCAGACTCGGGGTTTAACCTAGCAGCATCCTTCTGTCCGAAGGACACACATTTCTATTTCTTGTAAGTCTGCTGGGGTGATGAATTCTCATAATGTTCATGGTTCTAAAACCTTTCTTGTAACATGTGTTCGTATATGTGCACACATCTGTATGTGTGTGCCCATTTGTGTGAAGGCCTCAGGTGTTATGTTACTAGGGGGCTACCCACCACATAGTGTCTCATTGATCTAGACCAGTGAGCCTCAGCACTGGGACTGTAAGCACGGCCACCATGTCTAGCTTCTACAGTCCTTAAGTGGATGCTGAGAGTCAAACTCGAGTCCTCTGCAAGAGTGTTGTGCGTGCTTACCACTGAGCCCTCTCTCCAGCCCCAAGGACGATACTGAGCAGAACGGGCTGGAGAGACAAGCTAGCCAGTTTCTGTCGTCAACACTGAATGGCACTGGTGATGAGAAGCCGGCTGAAACAGAGCATTGGGAACAGAGATTAAGAACTAGTTGGCAAGTGGCATGCACAGCTGCTAATCACAGCGAACAGAGACGGAAATTGTCAACAGTTATGAAGTCTACTTCTAACTTGCCCTTGAGCTCCCTTTCACTCACACCCAGTAGAGTAAATCCCAGGAGCAAAGGAGGAATAAAGTGTGTGTCCCCTGGAAAGAACACAGGGCTGTGTGGATGCTGCCTGCTGCTCCTTATTTCTGAACTCCAGGTTTGCACACTAACACTTGAGGGTTTTCTCTGTCTCCACCCAGTCAGGTATTATTCAGGCTCCACCTTTATCCTAGTATATGAATCCAATTTCCGTTGCTATAGCAAAATACCTACTGTTGGATACCTTATGTGGGAAATAGGCTCAGTTAGTTTGGAATTTTATGGATCTAAGGGTATGGCACTGGGATCTGCTCGGCACTGGTGAGGGCCTTCTGGCTGAATCACAACACGGTTGATGTCTTCATGCGGAGGCCTCATGCAAAAGAGAATGATCACATGGAGACATGTGAATCAAGAGCTGCAAGTGTCCAGTCTCATCTTTAATGGAAGCTAGCAGAACGCCACAAGAATTAGAATAATCTCCTCTGAGGGAATGCCCCAATGGGTTAGTTATATCCACTGGGCCCCATGCCTTAAATATCCACCACCTTCACTCTGTCACAGTGGGAACCAAACCTGCAACACATGACTTTCTTTAGTAAAGGACACCCAAAGTACATCTAAGCCATAATACTTTATTCCTGCTTCCCTCCCCACATGAGAGGCTCTAGCTGTAGGATACATAGTCTTCTATCCATTGCCACAGATAGTATGAAGCATTCACCTGATGTGGAGTTTCCTCTGCATGCTGTGAATATGTTTCATTATCATTGGTTAATAAAGAAGCTACTTTGGCCTGTGAGAGGGCAGAATAGAGCTGGGCGGGAAAACTAAAGTGGAAGCTGAGAGAAAGAAGGCGAGGTCTAGGAGACAGATGCCCTGGAACCTTATTGGTAAACCACAAGCTCGTGGTAAGATATAAAATAATAGGAATGGGTTAAGACATAAGAGTTAGTTAATAAGAAGCCTGAGCAAACAGGCCAAGCAGTATTCTAACTAATACAGTTTCTCTGCCATTATTTCGGGTCTGTGTGGCCAGGAATGAAGAAACAGCCTCGAACTACATTCATCAATCAGCTATCAAGCTCTTATCGGATGTGTGTGCTTCCTCAGAGCTCACCCTGCCCTCTGGAGTCTTCTGACTTTCACGACCCCCTACACAGAGTTACTTAGAGTTGGGTCATAGGCCTCAAATGATGTTTCAAAAAATTCCTACTACTTAGTTATCTGTGTTCATTTAGAAGATCTTCTAAGAAGACCCTTAAACAGATCCTGCCCTGTTTCAGACACCATCAGAATTTTGGAAGTCACATGGACTCTTTGGGAGACTTTCAGTAATTTGCTTTACAAGGCTATTGCCTGTCCTGGGAGGTTTTCATGCTGAATTCTATTAACAGCTTTGGTCTTCTGTATAATGCATATATTAACAATTAAAAGCCATTTAAAATAATTGAGTCAATTCACTAAAGCCAACAAATTAATTAACTGATGCATAATTAATTGGAGCAGCGAGGCATCCATTCTTTGGGGACCAGACAGCGGAGCTGTGATTTGTGTGTTCACAAACAGCAGAGAGCAGTCAGCTGTGCTCTTGAACTACATCCTGAAACAATCGGGGTCAAAACTTAAGAGTTGAAGGCCATTCAACCCACAGAAGGAGTGCTCTGCCTTGCCAGCTCTCCACAACTCAAGGAAACCTCGCAAAGCCAGTCTGTCATAATTGGTGGGAGACCCCAGGCAGGGTGACTTGAATGACACATTTATCTAATACAGCTGCAGAACTTACAAGGTCTGGCATTAAGATGCATGCAGATTTAAGCCCTGGTTCTGGCTCCTTTGTTGACTTTTCTTCCTGTGCCCTCATCAGTTGGAGAGATTATCTGCACTTTCTTCCTATTCTATGAAGAACACTAACTAATCTCCTCACAAGCACTCTAGGCTGATTTGGCCAACCACTCGGCGAACTCCAGGATATTCAGATTGTGACCCAGGAAGGCGCCTGTCTTCAGTCTGCTTCTGGTTCCTGGGGAGGTGGATGCAGAAACTGAGTCAGAATGTGTAGCAACAGCAGCAGTTTGACAGTTTAAAGTTTTGTCTGCGGGATCTAATATTTAAAAATTGAGGCTTATTTATTATCATTTGTACTAATTTCCCCATAACCCCATGCACTGATTTATAAACTATAAAAATAAAGTAGAGAAAACTGGCCCTTTATTATAGACATTTCTATAAAGTACTGCCATGGAAGATGCTAGAAATCTTTTCTTAATTTTTTATTTTATGTGTGGTTGTTTTGCATGTATGTATGTGAACCACAATGTGCAGTACCCTTGGAGGCCAGATGAGGGCATTAGATCCCTCTGTGACTGGTGTTGTAGATGGTAGTTAGCCGTGATGTGGGTACCAGGAATTGAACCCAGGTCCTCTTCAAGAACAACAAGTGTTTTTAGCCCCTGAGCCAACTCTCCAGCCTCTATTCCAGAAATCTTTAAACCCAGAAACCTTTAAACCTAAATCTTATAAAATACTCCCTTGACCTGAGCATGTTTGGGGCCAAACATGAGCTCTACCCTCCATTTGCTACTAAGTTAGAAATGGGGGTTCGGGGTACTTTGAGCTTGTGTCTGGAGGTGCCGCTGTGCTGGATAGCATATCTGAGCCATCTAGAGAACGAGAAGAACAAAGATATGTCAAAGCCATGCTGTGGGGAACCCACCGGAGAAGATCTCTAAGACATGGGTTCAGCCAATAGAAAGTCTATCAGCAAGTTGGCTGCTGCACTGGGTGTTCAGGACCCAAGTGCTGCTCCCCGCCTTCCTCAGGGTGGGCTTCTAAACACAAAAATTGTGTCCTGGGTTGACACATCTCAGTTAGCTGAAAGCAGAGCTACTAAAGCCGTAATGTAAGGTTAGTCCATTTAGGGGCTTTCTCAGAACTGTGGACTTTGATGGATTAGGGTTTTCTTGTTCTCATTTTGGCAGGTGTTGCTGCCTGCGTGCTGGGTTCCGAGGCCTGGATGGTGCTTCTGTCCTGGTGTCAGCTGTGCTAAGGTCTAGTGGCCTGCTAAGATCCGGGGTCCTGTTGCAGCCATTCTGTAATTTACAGTCTGTTACTCACAGGTAGTAAATAACAGCGCTTCACTGATGTTGCTTTTGCTCCTGAGAGGTCACGAGCGAACTGTGAAGTCTTATTACCATTCAATTGCCTACTGCTGGTGTGCATTAGAGAACAGTTCTCAATCTGTGGGTCATGACCCCTTTGGGGGTCGAATGGCCCTCTCACAGGGGTTGCATATCAGATATCCTGCATATCAGATATTTACATTACAACTCGTAACAGTAGCAAAATTATAGTTATGAAGTAGCAACGAAAATAATTTTATGGGTGGAGGTCACCGCAACATGAGGAACTATATTAAAGGGTCACAGCATTAGGAAGGCTGAGAACCACTGCATTAGAGGCTAGCAAGTGAATTAATGTCATAGCTCAGAGGACCAGAGTAGCAGGGATGGAGGACTGATCCACCGGGGCTTTTAGTAGGGACGTAACAGAAAAGAAACCTTAGCCTTCTTGTCTCAGTGATGTTCTGACCAATAGGTGGGGAAATGAGAAAGCATCTTAGGCCATTTGCTGTTGCTGACGCAGCAGACTGCAGACTTGAGAAACTATAAAGAGGCTGACTTCTGCCCATGGTTCTGGTCCAGGGTCAAAAGGTGACTCTGTTGATGGCCTTCTTGCTGGAGCCCTGTGTGGTACAGGGAATTACGCAGCCACAGACAGGGGAAGTGTGAGATGGAGCCGAACTGGCTTTACTGCAGACTCATGCTGGAAATGACCCATTATCCCAGTAAGCCACTACTCTCCTGGACGTGTTAGTACAGTCGCTAGGGCAGAGCTTCAACATCCTGCTATATGATCCATTTCTTAATCTCGCGCTAAGATGAAAATTTCAGTGGGAATGTTGGCTATTCAAACAGAAGGGATTTCCCTGTATTCTAGTATTTCACTGAGAGGGGTGGTAAGGCTGGTGGTTGGGCTCAGTGGCAGAGCACTGGTGTAGGAGGTTCTTTTGTATTTTTGTTGGTTTTATTGGTTGAATAAAGAGACTGTCTTGGCCTTGTGATAGGGCAGCCCTTAGGTGGGCGTAGTAGACAGAACGAAATGCTGGGGGAGAGAAGGCAGTGTGACAGACGTCATGTTTTTTTGGCCAAGACGGACACTACTTATGGATAAATCAAGATATAAGAGTTGGCCAATAAGAGGCTAGAACTAATGGGCCAGGCAGTATTTCAATAAATACAGTTTCTGTATAATTATTTCAAATATAAGCTAGCCAGACATCCCAGAGCTGGACGGAACCAAACAAAGGGGCCCCACACTCCTCTTACTACAGAGCACAGGCCTAGCATGGACAAGGCCCTGTATTTCACCCTGGCATCGTCCCCCACCCCAGAAGTTGGTGACAATAAAGCCATGCTCTGATCTGATATGGAACAATCTAATAAGAATACCTTCCAGCAATTTCCCCTAAGGCCTTCTCTTGTGATGTTGTAGGGATAACAGCATCCACTGGGTGCCAGGTGGATCTGTCTTGGTGATAGATATGCATATGTGTACCATAGGAGATGACTCCCTCTGGCTGCCCAACACGTCCCATTGCTTCATCCTGCTATGAACAAGAGCTTTGACTGGAGAATAAGCATCCCTATGGTTTAGCTTCTGTGCATGAGTAGTCTGTGAAATACGGTGGTAAGGTTTAAAAAATGAAAGCAGTATTCCGGAAATAGAATCTCTTATTTAGAAACAACTGTCATATCACCTTATTAGAGGAGAAAGTAGAAGAGGTGGACAATAACATCACTCACTGGTGCGTGTACGTGGCATGGAGACACAAATGGAGACAAATCTAACTGAATCAAGAGCATTGTATTTCCCCAAACTGAACAGTGTCTGATTTAACATGAACTGTGCTGTCTTAGTCACACTGAGGCTAATGTCTGTGCTGCTTGGCATGGAACAGTGAGTCTTCGTTTGACCTTGGACCGTCACCAGGTTTCTAATGCAGGCAAGTGACACCCGGAAGGTTAGTTACGCCTCACGATGAGAGTGTGGCCCTCATGCCCACAAATGAGACTCAGTCCCCAACCCACAGTGTTACTCCTTAGTAGAATTTTCAGGAACTGGGAGTGTGAGGAGGTGAGGTTATTGAGGCCATGCCCTTGTAGAGAAACTGAGGTGCCACGTCTTCCTACCTCTCCTGGCATCCTGGCTCCCAGGAGATGAGCAGCTTCCCACCATGTCTTCCCACCATAATGTCTTCCATCACCACAAGCTCAAAAGTCCTGGACCTTAGATGGAACCCTCCAAAGCCACCACCTCCCCTTCTCTAATCAGCTTTACTATGGCAAGTATACATCACAGTGATGGGAAGCTGACCACCACCTAGACATTCATAAAATACCTCCTTTATACACTATCCCTTGGTCTTAAATACTTAAATGTTTTTCCACTCGGCCTAATAGAAATCTTTAAGGTTATACGTTGCAATGACCAGATACCCGGATTCAAACTCATCCATTCCAGTTTTAGAGGGAAAGCCCATATATCCCTCAGCACAGCGAGTGCCGTAATAAATGGAGTCACATCTATGTGTTATTGTACGAGGAGACAAAAGCACTCTGATGGGACAATGACTGTTTCCCTAAAAGACGGGGAACTTGCCACTGTCCTCCAGCCCAGGCCCAGACCCAAGAAAGTAAGAAAACAGGTTAACCTCAGGGACAAGCTTTAGACAGAGAGATCGATGACATTTGTCCTGGGGGCTGGATGTTGCATAAAATATATTTCAGGGGAGCTATTTTCTCTCATTCTGCCAGGAAAGTAAAAATGCTCAAATAGGCACATCCCCAGTGGTCCATGAAAGCATGCATACATTTCAGCTAGCAGCATGTGGGGATGTCAGATCCTCACAGCTGTGGCAGAAGACACTCAAGCACAGAAAGGCAGTGGTCTCCCGGTGTGGGTCAGAAGGTACTTTGGGAAGACAAAGGGGATTGGGGACAATTAGAGGGCATTTTGGCTTCACTTCCGGTTTGTGCCATCTAACTTCATCTATGCACACACAGATTCCATGATTCTGTGTTATGAGCAAAGCAAAGAAGCTTTGAGGAGAAGCATTCTGTACCTCAGTACACCACAGTGAGAACTAGGCTTGCGACCTTGCCACAGATCAGTCTCTTCTTGAGCTGGGGTCCTGGAATTATTCATTGATGCAGAATCCTGTCTTTCTTTCTCCTCTCCGAATTTTGTTGTATGTGATTCACAGTTGCCCAAAGCTGCCTGGGTTCAAATCTCCACTCCACTCTGCACAGCTGCCTGTCTGTGGGAAAACACTGAATCTCCATGATCAGGGAGCTCAAGGGATTGCATCTAGTGCATCTAGTGCCCTGCAGGTGGTCAGCCATGAGATATTGGTCTTCTCAAGTCTGTCCCAGCCTCCATGTCAGTATGCAAATCAGATTGAAGCGTCTCAGGCTTGTCATGATGAAAAAGTGCAATAGAAAGTAGAATTACTCTGTGTTCTCAGTATCCACTTGGCTCCAACCAGGAGAAAGCAAAGGTCTCAAGGAGGACAGAGAAGCCCTGGGAGGCATAGGCTCAGACAGAAGCATGCTGGCAGAGCCTCTTCCTCAGAGGTGACAGCAGTGTCCTGGATGCCTCCAGGGAAGGCCCTGTGCCACGTGGCTGAGTCTCTTCTCAGCAAACAAAGCAAAAGTCCTTGGAAACACTGAATTCACAACCTTGTCTAAGAAGCTGCAGTGTTTTGTACAAAGAGGAAGTAGGTACTTTACGTAAATAAAGGAGCCCAGACCACCCTAGCCTCCTCGGTGCCTCTTGTAGAGATGGCCTTGTAGAGCAGGAAGCTGTGCTCTGAGGGTGATGGGTATATAAATCTATGTAGGAGACGGGGAGAGAAGAACATTCCAGATGAGAGGCACGAAGGGAGGTCCAAGCAGGTCTGTGATGGTGCCATTGGATGAGTGGCCTGTCTTGACGAGGGCTTATGAATATGGGTGTGGCTCTTAGAAAGCCTGAACTCAGATCTCTAAACCTAAATCAACAGAAAACATAGACAGTTGCAGAAGAGAAAGACATGTGGGAACATAATAGAAGGCAAAGGCAGAGAGAAAGCTATCTGTGAGGAGAACGGGTAATTCAACTCAGAGATCATGGTCCCAGTGGAGAGTGGGAGAGAAAGGGGTAAGGGACAGGATTGCATATCCACACTTCTCCCACCCTACCCCGATCTCCCATCCTGGTTTGTACCTGCTTTTGCTGTCTCATGATTGATGCTCTGTCCACTCTGCAGGTGCATAGGGTGGGACAACCAGCTATAACCGTCCCTCAGTATCCTCAAAGTATCTGTTCCAGTATCATAGTACTCTGCATACACTGACTGCCACGGACGCTCAAGTCCAATAGATAAAGTGGTGTCGCGTTGAAGATGACTGTGCGCCTACTCCTGTGGACTTCAGAGCATGTGCTGAAATGCCTGATACGTTACAGATGCCTCGTAACTAGTTTATGAAGTATTTGGTTTAGGGATTGCGCTGGTTACTTTTCTGTCAGCTTGACAGAAGCTGCCATCATCATCTGAGAAAAGGGAGCCTCAGCGGAAGCGACGTTCCTATCAGGCTGGCCCGCAGGCAAGCCTGTGGAGCACTTGTTCCATGGCTGATTGGCATAAAAGTATCCAGCTCACTGTGAGTAGTACCACCCCGATCAAGGGGTCCCGGGGGTATAAGGAGGCAAACTAAGAAAGTGAGGAAGAGCAGGCCAGGAAGCAACATTCCTCCATGGCCTGTGTTCAGTTCTTGCCTCCGGGTTCCTGCTTGAGTTTCTACCTTGGTTTCCCCTGATGATGGACAGGACCTGGAAGCCAAATGCACCCTTCCTTCTCCAAGTTGCCTTTGGTCATGGTGTTTCATCACAGTGGCAGAAAGCCAACTAGACAGGAAGAGTGACTAGAAATATGTCATGCCCATACACAGTTTTTACCACAGACACTTTCTTTTTTTATTGATTTTTATTGAGCTCTACATTTTACATTTTTCTCTGGTCCCCTCCCTGCCTCTCCCCTCCCTCCTTCAACCTTCCCCCAAGGCCCCCATGCTCCCAGTTTACTAAGGAGATCTTGTCTTTTTCTACTCCCCATGTAGATTAGATCTATGTAAGTCTCTCTTAGTGTCCTCATTGTTGTCTAAGTTCTCTGGGATTGTGGTTTGTAGGCTGGCTTCATGTTTAAAAACCACCTATGAATGAGTACATGTGATAATTGTCTTTCTGTGTCTGGGTTACCTCACTCAAAATAATGTTTTCTAGCTCCATCCATTTTCCTGCAAAATTCAAGATGTCATTATTTTTTCTGCTGTTTAGTAGTCCATTGTGGAAATATACCACATTTTCCTTATCCATTCTTCAGTCAAGGGACATTTAGGTTCTATTTATGGTTGTCTGGACCTGAGGGTGCAGAAGCCAGAGGCAAAGAAAGAAGCTGAGTGTGACCATGCCACCAAAATGATGCCGCATTGACCCAGTCGAAGCAGATGTGGGTGGGAGGATTCTGGCTGTGGAGATACTGTATTTGAGGTAATGTTTGTGCTTCTCAGTGGGAAAGGGTACCAAGAACAAGCAGGATGGACAATACACAACCAACACTTACTCTGTGTCAAGTGGGATTCAGTCATCTTTACTTCACCCTGAGGGGTTCTATGTGAGCAGTAAACAGACTTTCAGGCTTTACTTTAGAGGAAGAGTTCAAAACAGACACAAGGATTGGTTAATCACCAAGATGAGGGATGAGAGAGGCTAAAGTGTGTAGTCAGTCAGAGAGGCAAAGGAGGAGGGTGTGGAAGGAAGGTGGAAAGGCAGGAAGGAAGAGGAGAGAGAGAGAGAGAGAGAGAGAGAGAGAGAGAGAGAGAGAGAGAGAGAGAGAGAGGAGAGAGAGAGGTGTTTAGTTGGAGCTGGAGAAGCCTGAGTAGCATCATGAGAAGCATGAAAGATGGGAACAAGCTTGCATGGAGAGGCTTCTGTGTGCAGTGCACAGACAGATTTCTGTGTGCAGCGAATGGAGAGGTTTCTGTGTGCAGTGCATGAACAGGCTTCTGTACGTAGTGCACAGAGAGGCCTCTGTGTACAGTGCACAAACTGGCTTCTGTATGCAGTGCATGGAGAGGTTTCTGTGTGCAGTGCATGAACAGGCTTCTGTACATAGTGCACAGACAGGCCTCTGTGTGCAGTGCACAGACAGGCCTCTGTGTCCAGTGCACAGACTGGCTTCTGTATGCAGTGCATGGAGAGGTTTCTGTGTGCAGTACACGGCTAGGCTTCTGTGTGCAGTGCATGGACAGGCTTGTGTGTGTTATGACAACCTGCTTTGTATGTTACAGGATAGTAGAATGCATGTGCCTGCCATATTAAAAAAGTCACCATCCTGAAAACCCTAACCCTTCAAAATGTAGAGTGGACCACTACTCATTTTCTCTGTTTTAACTTCTATTCCGTATCTTTGCTACCTCCCTCCATGGGAATTAGGTCAGAATATGAAGAAGAGAGAGCGAGAGAGAGCTGGAGCTAGCTAGCTAGCAAGCCCCAGGAATTCTCTTGTCTCTGTGCCCCATGGTGCTCAGGATTATAGGCATATTTGCACTGTCATGTCCAGCATTTTAAGTGTGTGCCAGGCGTTCAAACTCATGCCCTCTTACCTGTACAGCAAGCACTCTTACTGCATGACCCATATCCCCATCCCAAACATGTTTTTTTAACTCAGGAGAGAAATCAACCATTTCTCAACCTTAATGCCAAACTTAAGGCTGGAAAGTCGAATGCTGTGACTTGTCCTCTAGGTGGTGGAAATATGCAATAGCCACCCTACACTCAACCCTCTAGGTTCCAAGGGCATATTCTTTCACTCACCCTTTAAAAAGGTCTCCAAATATTTTTCTGATGTCCACAGGGAGCAAAATTCCTCCCATTTAAAAGATCATGATTAAGCCCATTCATAGTCAGGTAGCAGTGACTTAATGATGTTTCTTCAACAGCTGTTTCCATTTTGCAGCTGGAACTAAGGAGAGGCCAGGGAGCATGAAGAAATGTCATTTCTCTTTTACTGTAGCCAGACAAATCTCTAAGTTTCCAGACAGCAGAAGCACACACCATGGAAGGGATGAGCTGGTCCCCTTTAAGATGCTTTTGAGCCCTTCTACCCAGGGTTTTAGGTTTCTTCCTGAATCCTGAACTGTTTGCTATATCATGATGTCTCTTAGGTGGGAGAATTAACCCAAGCTTTTCATTTCCCCTGCTCCCACCCCTGGCTGCCATGGAGCCCAAATGAAGCAGAAGTGGCAGGCTCTTATTTGCTCCTCTTCTCCCTCTGTCTCTTCCCAACTCTGGAGAAGAGAAGAAAAAAGAAACTCCTGTGTTTAGGAAGCCAAGAATTTGCAGTCTTTGTTCCCTGGCTCCGCCATGGGACTTCCCCTAAGACAGTGATGAATTGCTTCTAGTGGCTTGGCTACAGGAAGGCCCCGGGGGCTGGAGAAGAAATCGACTGGAAAGAGAACACATGGCTTAATATCGCTCTGCCCTCCTCCTCAGCACCCCTGCAGGTACCAGGCCTGGAGCTGAATTGAGAGCAGATGTCTCTAGGTGCTGCCTCCTCACACCACAGGGTACCCACAGGGTGACTCATTCCTCATTCCCGCCAGGCTCTTCGATGGGTGACCAAGGCCACATTTGTTAAAGTGGGACTTTAACAGATCCATATCTTTTGTCCCTCACCAAAGCCCCATGGAAACACAAGTTTCCCGTGTCTCCTGCAAAGCCTTGCTGGCCTACCCATAGGCGTGGAAGTCTGGGAAGGGTCAATGTGAAGACGGATCTACTACACGTGTGTGTTTGACCTGTGGACAACCCTAATCCCTTTTATAAAGAGATGCAGCAAGGCAGAGCACAAACAGCCGAGGCTTTTCCACAGTTGTATAAAGAATAAACAGCATCAAACAGTCATTGTGCGAGGAGCCGATCTTACAGAGTTCTACAATGACTAAGATAACAATCTACCATCATTACCTGCCCTCTCCTTACTGCTGAAGACAACCCTGCTTCTGGTTTGGCTGAGGGAATAGCAATGGTGATCCCATGACTTACCCAGCCACCGTCTATCTTCCTGTACCCTTTCCTTGCTGTAGTCAGGTGTAACTTTCTAGTTTTTAGAGAATCGATTCCTCTACTTGTCATCATCCCATCCCTTCTCTTCAACAATCCCTTTATGCATTTAGTCCTCTTTACTGGTCCCTATCTTGTGGAAGTCTGCCTGTCTCCTGGTTTTCCTTCATCAGAAAAGAAAATATGATATATTTCCCTAGCAAAAGACAAGCATGAGTCTCTGAGGCCAAGCTCTCCTGAACTATCTGCTTTCTCCATCACCCATGACAATACAGTTCCTCCACCCTCCCGTTCATCGCGTTTGCCCATGCTCCACAGAAGTCGCTCCAGTGGAGGCAAAAGCTGTTCCCTGGTACTAGGCTCACAGCCAGCATCCATTTCTCATTTGTCTTCTCCCATACTTGGTCTCCTTTGACACAATTCAGAGTCCAGAAGTCCACAGTTTCTTCTCCTTAACCCCACCACCTCCTTCCATCCCTAGAACTCTGCCATCTCTTTTCATGCCAGAACTACTTTGATTACTGTATTAGATATCAAAGTCAAGTTATAAAACAATAACAAACTCATTGCCTATCCATGAAAATAACAATATTTTCCCAGACTAAAAGGTAACAGTCAGTAGCAATGCACTTTTAAAGAGTAGATGCAACTCGTTGTAGCATCCCGCTCAGGAGAAGATGAAGTTGCCTGTGCTCTGCTTTCTGTCTGCTGTTGTGTGTACCATGTGTGTACCATGCCTCTTGAAAGCTCCACTAAAGAGAGTGAGCCTGGAAAAGATTGATTGCATCTTATATTGGTAAGAAAATAGCCGGGCGGTGGTGGCACACGCCTTTAATCCCAGCACTCGGGAGGCAGAGGCAGGTGGATCTCTGTGAGTTCGAGGCCAGCCTGGTCTACAAGAGCTAGTTCCAGGACAGGCTCCAAAGCCACAGAGAAACCCTGTCTCGAAAAAAAAAGAAAAGAAAATAGTTTTTGGCTTCATGGATATGCCGGCCATGGCCTCAGGGCATCCCAGAAATTTCAGATTATACTTTACAAAATGCTAGGTCTAGTCTGGAAAGATGGGTGGCTCATGAATGGAATAGCACCCCTGTATGTAGGTGTCATGAGGGACCATGTCTACATTCCACTCAGAAAGCAGAAACTGAGTAAGAGGAAGGCGTTCCCTGAGTTGTGGGGCCAGGATACAGGGTCACTAATTCCAAAGTACATGGTCTTTATACTCGATGGCACAGAGCACACGTATGTGTTCACGCTCAGTCAGAGTACCAGAGCCTGGTGACTCTACGGTCAGGGTAGGCTCAGTGCTGCCCACTGGCACAGTGGACTACAACAGCATCCATCTACAGGTGAGGACGTGGCCCAGAGTTGGGACCTAGAGCATTAGCATCAAGTGCTTCACAGGGGAATTCCAATCCACGTGAAGCTTCCACGCTAGTGTCACCAAGGAAACAAGGACCTTGGTGACAGTAAGTCCGACTTCACCAGCAGTAGTTGGGTGGGGACGTTCCAACCTTAAACAGGTTCATAGTTCATTTCCCCGCATCTGTATGAACTGCTGATGTTATAACTCAGTTGAACAGGCTGGAGTGGTTTGTGCAGAGAAAATCAACAGGAAATTCATTTCCATAGCTCGGTGACCATCTGCATCTAGACTCCAGAGGAGCTACTGGAAGCTCCCAGGTCCAGAGCTTCTCTGTGACGTGCCTTTGTAAGGGCAAAGGACGGCGGCTACACCACATGCCTCCTCTAAGCCCAGGCTCCATGAGGCTTCATCTGCACAGCCCTCCGAGCTGCTGGGAGCAGGCCAGCTAGGCCTTAGACAGGCCGGGCCACTCGATAATATTACGATAAGAAAGGAGGCAGAAGACAGGGCCCTTTCTGAGTCTCTCATCCTCCCCAGCTACTGACACTCACGGAGTAGGTCTGACATGACTGCCATTCCAAAACCAGAGGGAAAGCAATGAGAAAGGGTGAAGCCATCCCCACACAAAGGAGAAAAGAAAGCAGGGCATCTCTGGCAGCTTTTACATCTGTCCCCTGTCTCCTAAAGAGAACTGGAGAAATGTCAGGTTTGCTTTACAATACTCCAGGATCCCCAAACGAAGCATGCGTGGTTTGGAAAGAGATGAAACAATTCGACAAAAGAATGATTTGAAGGTAGATAGTGCAGATTACTAATTGTATGGACAATTATCTTGATTTCATAATCAAAAGTTAAAAAAACAGGATTTGGCTATAAGAATGTTCACTTTATGATTTTCATGATTAAATTACAAATATTCTAAGTGTCTAACAAGGAATGGTTAATCAACGATGACATACCTGATCTAACCAACTGCATGTCTACAGGGGCCTAGATGAAATATATGGAAAATGCATATGTAATAGGCTAACAAAATATTATTTCTAGGGTCTGGAGGGATAGCTCAGTGGTGGAGCATTTACGTTATAGAGGGGATGTTGAGAGCTATCTGTTAGCAGTATATGTCACCTCATTTGTCCCTGCGGTTGATTCTGCTGATCTGGCTGGCTAGGTAGGTGTCCCCTTCCTCTCTCACCACAGCAGAAGCCATGCACTTGACTGAAGAGGACTGTTTCCAGAGCAAAGGATGGTGCTCTGGCCAAGCGCAAATACGCCCCCCAACCCCAGAGTCTTCAGACAAGCTCCGTGATTAGACCAGTTGCGTCTCTGCAACCCGTTGCGTGTGCTTGGTGCTAGCAATGCTTTAGATGCCAGATCTGGGATATTTACATACGCATAATGAAATACCTTGGGACTAACTCTAAGTCTAAATAGGAAGCTTATTTATGCTCAGCATATACATTACCACCAGCCTGAAATAATTTTTATTATTTTTGATGAACACGTGTTTTAACTGTGAGTGATCACTAGAGGCCAGGCGTAGCACTTTCCTCTAGGGTAGCCAGTGCCGAGATCTCTGGGAATTTGAACTATTCTGGATTTCAGACTTTCATATCAGGGAGGCTGAACTGTACTGAAATTTTATTTTCCTTTATTTTGACTTGTGTTTCTCTTGTTATACTTGGAATAACATCCACATGCAGAAATGGAAACAGCAGCTTTCTCTGGAGACTCAGGTTTGCATACCCAAACAATAAGCATGCTTTCAAAGCAGTGCCAATGCAGCTTGAGCATATTACACGTTTAAAAGACAAAAATGTATCTAGGCCAGATCTCATCATTGCCACGGTGGATTTGGACATAGGATATACACACATTGAGGGGCCTTCTCCCTTCTGGGCATGGGAAGTGGACTTGTAGTCTAGGGCAGCGCTGGAGTCAGGGGACACTTAATGAATAAAAAATGCTTCCAGAGACTCTGCTCTGGGAATATGAATTCCCTGAAAAGAATGAAAACTTAGTGCCCAGACTGTGAAGTTCTGACAGAAGATCTCCTTCCAGCAGGAGCTGATGGCGATCTTTCACTCGGAGGAGAGGCCCGGGATAAGTGCACAACTGAATCACAATGCCACGTGCCCTCCAGGGGACTATAATTGTAGACATAATCACAGCAGCAGACACTCGGTGTCCAGCTAAATGGAAAATCTGTAATTCAGAGCATGAAGGAGGCAACTGGGTGTGTGGCTTTAGATAACATAAATCTCAGGCCAGAAGTCCTCCCCCAGATGAGCTGCAGGGCGAGGCTCCCGAGCGTATCCGTTTGGCATCAGGAGCAAAGATAAGCCAACATGTCAATGAGACACTAATGGGACTCTATGGGCCCCATTACTCAAGTGTCTCCGATCAATTAGGGGCTTTAACTTAGTCATTCCAACATAAATATCCGTTAATACCAATTAGGCTGCTGTTTGTCACTGTGATGGCTTTATCGTGGTTTGTGGGGAATTTCTTGAACAAGTTTGAACAAGACACCCTTGCAGGCTCTTTGACCCACTGGTGGGAAGCAGTAAGGGTCACTTGGTGCTATAATTATCCTATACTCTAGTGTCACAGAGCTGGGTCAGGGTAAGGGGCAGGTGTTGAAAGAAATATTTTTCAAAAACCTTATACTGAGTGGGGATTCTGCTAGACCAGAGATTGTATTTGCTAATAAATACTAAATCCATCCATGAAAGCTTGTCACCTTCTGCGGTGCTTTGCAGACTAGGATAGTGTCAGTAAATGTGTAAATTGAGGGGAGGGGGAAGCTGATTGATCTTTAAAAAGTCACAACTTCCGATTTAGGATTGAATTACATTTTTTTTACATTTTTTTCCACATTTAATTTTTTATTATTGCGTTATACATAGTACCATTCAAAATTTCCACCTCCTCCGCTCCTCCCATTTCCCTCCCGCTTCCCCACTCCCCCTCCCCTTTTCCCCTCCAGTCCTAAGAGAGGGCAGGTTACCCTGCCCTGTGGGAAGCCCAAGGCCCTCTCGCCTCCATGAGAAGATGAACACAGAAGTCAGAACCGCAAGGGATTCGTCCACCCATTGAGATGGTGTGCCCGATCTAGTGGGAGCTCACCAAGGCCAGCTGGCCTGGGACTGAACGAGCATGTGATCGAAACAGACTCTCTGAATATGACTGACAATGGGGACTGACTGAGAAGCCAATGATAATGGCACTGGGATTTGATTGAATTAAATTTAAAGTAAGGGGGAAACCAATTCTAGAATCACGCTCCCATTGCTTCTACTTTTCTCTCCTAAGAGCCCTGTGATGTCACGCTCCTGCTAACGTGAAACGTCACATTAAAAATGGCTTGAAGGATAGCAGCTATCAAGCACCTTGAATTATACCAGGCCCTAGGAACCTCTCAGGAAGTCTTGCCCATTGCCTCCTGAGCTCTCTCTCCCTTGGTGTGTGCTGTGAGCAGTTTCAGAAGGACGGCAGAGCCCCAGTGATGACGACAGATGATGACAAATTATCAAGTCGGCACAAATCAATAACCAAGCTAGCTCAATAGAAACAGGTATTTTTAATGAAAGGAAAAAGGGGAGCTCACTCTACCAAAGTCGCCATCCAATCCCTCTGGCGGACACCGCTTGGAGAGAGCGCGTACCTGAGTTCTCTCGATTTTCTACCTGGGGTCCCAGTAGCCACACCCCAACTTGATGTGATTGGCTAGTGGCTCTTCCCCCATCACCCCAGTATCCACGTGAGGCACCAAGTGAAAAGTGTTGCTCTAAAGGACAACAATGCACCATCTTTCCACATGTCCACCTGGTCATCTGCCCATCCACCCACCTACCTGCTTGTCTATGGAGGCTGAAGTTACTTATTGGATGAAGAAGAAACTGCCTTGACAAGTCACAGCTGAGGTTCAACATGTTCTAATTATTTATTAATATCCCTCAAAAGTTATATGCAACCCAGATGCTCTGCACAAATATTAGAGCAGCCCTTTACAAATATTTATGCTCTATTCCATCAACAATAAATCTTAATCCTTAACCGGTCTAAACTTACTTTACATATTTCCACATACAAATACTACTTACATTCTAAGCAACACATAGACAACACAAGATGTGTGTGCAAGTAACAAAATATAAAGGATTCCTTTAAATTGCAAGTATTTCCTGGAATTTTCTCCCCCTCCCCCATCCTACCGACCACTTTGTGTACCTCAGTTGGAGATACTGTATGTTACAAACAGAGTTGGAAATGTTGCATCCTATAAACACGGAGCTGGAGGCTGCTTCTTGCTGCCTGCTACCCAAGTGAAATCCCTGCATTTTCTGCTTGAGGAGATGGAAGACAGGAGTCTTGATTCTTCATGAGCTCTGCAGGGTGTGAGGACAGAGATTTTCTTGTCCTTTCCCACCAGTAGACAGTGTGCTCTTGAAATGTCTAGGACTAAAGAGCAGGTCTTCCTAGAATGGGTCTTTAGGGCATTTCAGCCATAAACCCCAATACTTACATGAATACTAGTGTGGTCATGAAGAAGCTGTTGAGGGGACCCTCTGCAGGAGATTAAGGGGGACCCCGGGTTCCTTGCCTCTGTAATGACAGCGGGGGGAAGATTGCTAGGAGAAAGTGTGAAAGAAACAGATACCATCCATTTCTGGCTGCCTGTTTGCTTAGGCAATCTTGGCAAATAGTTCTTGGAGGACAATGCCAAAGGTATCAGGAGGGCCGCACAGAAGCATCTCCACCCAGCAGCACCAGGCTGAACAAACCCATAGGTCATGGACCAGTGAATTTCCCACCAACTCACGTAGCCACAGACAACAGGCTGCGTTGTCTCCCTAAGAGGCTTTGGATACAAAATGATCTGATTGTATCTAAATACTTTTTATCCAATTTGACCTTAGTAACATCAGTGGGTAAAACATTGGTGCATGTTAAAAAGACACCCAAAATGGTCTATTTAAACAGTGAGCAATTCACTCCCTCTCTCTCTCTGGAGATTGTATTCTTCTTCCATTTGTGTGTGGGGGTGGGGAATAGATCAACATGGACTTTTCAGTTATTGAGGGATTGGTTTGATACCCTTGCATGCCAGTTTCAATGCCAGGGGAGATTTTTTTTCTCTTTTTCATCAGCTCTTAGGTTTGTTTCTCAGCTTTTTTCCCTTTTACTGCTCTGTTTTGTGTTTTGGGGGTGTGAGAGCTTCAGAGAATCCTGTGGTTTGCTAAGTAGCCTCTGGTCCTGGCAGGACAGCGCCCAACACACTTAACACACTTCTCTGTTAATCTGTTTTCCACGGATTGTGAGGCAGGGAACTTAGGGAGAGGGGAGGCTCCAGCTCACTGTGAATGACCACACAGCCAAGGATGGCTGATATTATCATGGCAGGGCTGTATAGAAAAGGAAAAAGTTACAGGAGGAGGCAGGAAGCCAAGAAGAGATTAGGATCTCCTGGAAGGATGCTAACCCTTTCTGAAGAAAGTTCTGTAGCCAGTGGCCTAGCCACCAACTGCTGATCCATACCTCTTAAAGACACCACTGCCTTTTAACAGGACCCTGGTGGAGATTAAACTTGTAACACATAAATCTTTGCCGACACATTCAAACCGTATTCACACCATAGCTCGACTAAATGCCAAAGAGCAGGGCCTTTCTCAAGTGCATGTCTGTAAACCCAACATAGCCCTGCCCAGACAAAGGCTTTCACAAGTCTGGGGAGAACTGGGCTTGCCATCCCCTATTTATATGGACAGAAAGAGACCATGTGAGTGTGAGACCCCCCCCAAACAAGTCACAGCCTCTTTGAGCCCCTGTCTCTTCATCTAAGCAGAAGAATCTCTGGGCTAGTTAAGCATACACTCTCCAGGAGCAGTTGGGGATAAATGGCAGCCAACAGGTTCCAATCTCTAACCTTGTTGCTCTCTCGTTCTTTCTCATTTTCTCTGACAGGCTTCATGTGTCAGGGCCAATGCCACAGAGAGCTTCATATCCTAATGGCGGCGGGCTTGGGCAGTTGTGGTTGGGTTGGTAGGACCCTAGCTCAGGCCTGGATGGAACACTGTCATGGCTGTGACAAAACAGAGAGACCAGGCTTCACCAAGGGGACTAATGCAGGTCAGTACAGACCAAAATTCTCACCACATGCCACCTGGTGCAGGGCACACATCCGGCGAGAACCTGAGCAGAATGTTTGTCTCAGAAGGCTTTATCAAGTGCTGGTTAGCATCGATCTAGAGCAAGTGCTGTCATGGGAATACTGCTGCTGGGGAGCCCTGATGAGTCAGGGCTGACCACTGCCCAGAAGTGATATTCTGCCTGGTGTGGGATGCCCTTCTGTATGTTGTGAATATGTCTTATGACCATTGGTTAATAAAGAATCTGATTTGACCAATAGCCAGGCAGGCAGAATAGAGCCAGGCAGGAAATCCAAGCAAAGATAAATGGAAAAAGAAGGCAGAGTCAGAGAGACACCAGCAGCCTCTGGAGAAGTAAAACACGAGGCAACAAGCCACAAGCCTTGTGGTAAAACATAGAATCATAGAAATGGGCTAATTTAAGATATAAGAGCTAGTTAATAATAAGCCTGAGTTAATAGCCCAAACAGTTTGTAATTAATATTAAGCCTCAGAGTGGTTATTTGGGAGCTGGTGGGCAGGAAAGAAACTGCCAGTTACATCTGTCTAAGGCAGGTGATGAAGCTGGCCTTAGGCCTGTATAGGACCCTAGGTCTATAGAAACATGCATACACATGAATGCTAGTGCATGTGCACATGTGCACACACAAGATACACACCCTACACATGCCCCCACATGTACACTTACATATGCAAGCACAAATACACACCATACACCCCATTGGTCATATACTCACAAAGCTATTCACACATCCTTACACTGATGCAGCTGCTTCCTCTGGGTTGAACATGACCATTGCCATCTTAAATCACAGTAGCTGAGACCACCAGCCCAAGACCCTTGGGAGACTAGTCTTACCCACATGGCCTTGTCATCAGATGGGGAGGGTCACAAGATTTACAAGGCTCACAGGGGTCAGGTATGTTAACTAGAGCTCCATGAGGCCCTGTCCTCCTCCAGAATATACATGAAACAAGTAGAGGGAAATCTATGTCAGTGGTGACTTTGTCCAGGGGATGTCAGTAGTGTCCCTGCCCTTGAATCACCCATACTCCTGGAAATAACCCCAGTGAGTTCATCATTTCACCAAGGTAAACTTGAATAGAATCTTTTCTTCGTCTTGTTGAATAGCCATTTCTTTACATGTCATGTGCCTGGACACACTCACATACTCACACATGCTAACACTCGCAACACGTGGGACTCACGTGGGCACATACACCCAACTTCTAGTCACTCTGACTATGCTGGGTGCTGGAGTGGACCCAGGTCCTCTGTCTAGTTGTTGAGTCCCTGTGAAGCCTCAAGGTATGAACTCTAAGGATTTTGCCTGGGAATGTGGCACGCTGGTGGTGACAGAGGGCAGGAATATTACACACGTCAAGAGGACTGGGCACTGGGGTAAACAGAGCCACGCTCAGCTCCTCAGACCTTCAGAACACAGGAGAAGTGGGTCCCCAGTCCAGAGACACCACCTGTCTACACAGGAGAGGACTGGCCAGAAGGAACGGGGGTTCTACACTGGGGCTTTTGTAGAAATAGTGCCTCAGCCTTACTCCCAGCTCTGTCCTGGTATCCACTGCCCCACCTGGGTTGGCTCAAAAGAACAGCAGTCAGCTGAACTGATCATGCTGAGGAGGGTTTCAGAGCTCTAGACAGGGTAAGAAAGATGGTGAACAAAATGCCTCAGGGTACACCTGCTTCTCAAGTCTTCAGAACTCAGACATACTAATGCCACAGAATGTAACTGCCTGCTTGTCTGGTGAAGGACCCAGGCAATCCAGGACCCAGGGATGATGGGCCACTCAGGTTTAGAGGTTTGTAGGCTGCTCTTGAACCCTCCTTAGCTATCCACCCCAGCACTACTTTCGTGTGTACACACACACACACACACACACACACACACACACACACACACACACACACAGTGGGATAATGTGTTTGTAAACTGTAAAGACTTGCCACTTGTATTAGTTTAATAAAATGATGATTGGCCAATAGGCAGGCAGGAAGTATAGGTAGGGCAACCAGACTGAGAGAATTCTGGGAAGAAGAAAAGCAGAGAGACCCAGAGGAAGCAAGATGAGAATGCCTTCTTGAGAAAAGGTACCAAGTCATGTGGCTAAACATAGATAAGAACTATGGGTTAATTTAAGTTGCAAGAGCTAGTTAATTGTAAACTTGAGCTAATAGGCCAAACAGTTTATAATTAATATAAGCCTCTGTGTGTTTATTTGGGATTGAATGGCTGTAGGACCAGGCAGGACAGAAACTTCTGTCTGCACACACACACACACACACACACACACACACACACACACACACACTTGTGGTTACTTGACTTTGGCATTCAACTAGAGGTCATAGACTCAAATGTCCTAAAGTCACTATCAATATAGCTTACTTCCAGGGAACGGCAATGTTTTTTTTCCCTTTGTTTCTTTTGGTGCTGGGAATGGAACCCAGGCATGTAGCAAGCTAGGCAAGCACTCTACCACTGAGCTACGTCCTCAGCACCTGAATGGGCTTGCTTTGGCTTTAGAAAAGCTGGTTCTGTCTCTCTCCAATCTGAGGTTTAGAACAATCCTACCTTCCCTTCCCTCTAACAGGGGGCTGTCACAAAGCCTCTGATGCTTTTTTGTGAAACAGGGCCATTCCTGCTTCCATCTGAGGACAGAATATTAAATGTTTACTGTTTAAAATGCAAAGCAGATTATATCAGCCCCATGTGCAGACTCTGGATGACTCCTCTCCACAATAACATACAAATTCCTACCCGATCTGCCTTCTAAACTCACATCCTCTGACTTGCTTCTTGCTCACTTTATTCTGGACGTAAGAACCACTTTCTTGACCTGGATATTAATCCACACTCCTACAAACACCTGATTTTTGACAAAGAAGCAAAAACTATCAAATGGAAAAAAGAAAGCATCTTCAACAAATGGTTCTGGCATAACTGGATATCAACATGTAGAAGAATGAAAACAGATCCATATCTATCACCATGTCCAAAACTTGAGTTCAAATGGATCAAAGAGCTCAACATAAAGCCAGCCACACTGAACCTCATAGAAGAGAAAGTGGGAAGAACACTTGAACACATTGAAACAGGAAACCACTTCCTAAATATAACCCCAAGTTACATAGACACTGAGAGAAACAATTAATAAATGAGACCTCCTGAAACTAAGATGCTTCTGTAAAGCAAAGGACACAGTAAACAAGACAAAACGGCAGCCTACAGAATGGGAAGAGATTTTCACCAACCCCACATCGGACAGAGGGCTGATCTCCAAAGTATGCAAAGAACTCAAGAAATTGGTCATCAAAAGAATAAATAATCCAATAAAAAATGGGGAACAGACCTAAATAGAGAACTCTCAACAGAGGAATCTAAAATGGCTGAAAGACACTTCAGGAAATGCTCAATATCCTTAGCCAGCAGAGAAATGCAAATCAAAACAACTCTGAGATTTCATCTTACACCTAAGAATAGTCAAGATCAAAAACACTTATGACAACTTATGCTAGAGAGGATGTGGGCTAAAGGGAACAGTCCTGCATTGCTGGTGGGAGTGCAAACTGGTACAGCCCCTTTGGATATCAGTATGATGATTTCTTAGAAAATTAGGAAACAACCTACCTCAAGAACCAGCATTACCACTTTTGGGTATATTCCCAAAGGATTCTCAATCATACCACAAGGACATGTGCTCAACTATGTTCATAGAAGCATTATTTGTCATAGCCAGAACCTGGAAACAACCTAAATGTCCCTCTACTGAAGAATGGATAAGGAAAATGTGGTACATTTACACAATGAAGTACTACACAGTTGAGAAAATTAATGACATCTTGAAATTTGCAGGCAAATGGGTAGATCTAGAAAACACCATACTTAGTGAGGTAACCCAGACCCAGAAAGACAAGTATAATCTATGTGCTCACTCATAAGTGGCTTTTAGACATAAAGCAAAGAAAAACCAGCCTACAATTCACAGTCCTGGAGAACCTAGACAACAAAGAAGACCCTAAGAGAGACACACATGGTCCTAATCTACATGGGTAGTAGAAAAAGACAAGATCTCCTGAGTAAATTGGGAGCATGGGGACCATGGGAGAGGGTAGAAGGGGTTGGGAGAGTAAGGGAGGGGAACAGAGAAAAATATATAGCTCAATAAAAACAATTTTTAAAAAAGAATATAAGCTGAGCAAGCCGTGGGGAGCAAACCAGTAAGCAGCAAGTTCCTGCCTCCAGGTTCCTGCCATGAGCGCCTGCCCTGGCCTCTCTAATGATGGTGCTACCTGAAAATGTCACATAAAATAAACCTTTCCTCCCCACCCACAGGAACCACTTCTCCTCGCCCTTACCTCACCTCCCCGGCCTACAGCAGCTTCTCCAGCATTCAGAATGTAGGCCACTGCTGCGGATCATTCACAGGAACCGCACCTCCCCAGCCAGGCATCAGCTCCTGATGGGTAAGCTGAGAAAATGAGAAGTGAGTGGTACTCTGTGATGGGCAGATGGAAAGGGTTCCCTCACATCCAGGAAAGACAGCACATGGGGCAGCCCTGCCAAGAGCCAGCCTGAAAATGGCCAAGATGAGAACACAAGCAGAAGAGAGCAATAGAGAGATAGAGAGAGAGACAGAGACAGAGAGAAAGTGCGTGCTTAAGAGAGAGAGAGAGAGAAGTGTGTGGCTTGCAGCAGCCGGGGTAGGAGTTATTCTCCATGGCTCCTTTTATCACCAAGGGTTGTGTGGATGCCTAGGGTCTGGCCAATCACCTGAGGCCATGTTGGTGTCCCAGGGTCAAACTGCCACTGGGGCCATACTGATCTGGGTGACCTGTACTGCCACTGGGGCCATATCTGGGTCAGTGGTCCCACTGCAGCTGGAGTATGTTTGACGTCCATGGCCTGTCCTGTGTGTCCTATGGTGTCCATGTGTTCCTATGGCACTACATCCACAGCACCCATGCATATTGACATCTGAGGGCCTTGCTGGGCTGGTCCCTCCCTTCGATGGCCCTGAGGTAGCTGGTCTTCCCCCTCACTAGCCCTGGGACAGATGGCCCTGCCCCCAGCTGGACACTGTGACAGAAGAGCTGGCTCCATCTCCCACCTGAAGAAGGTGGTCCAAGTAGCCAGGACTGACCAGTTAATCTCCCACCCAGACCCGCATCCTGGATCCTGAGGAATGATAGCTGCAGGATCCCCTTGACTTGGGGCAACAGCAAGAGATCTGAGAGGAGTTTCCATGAGAGTCCGGTGATGATGGTGTGCCAGAGAACCAGGCCTTAAACCAGACCAATGACTTATTGCGATGAACCTTTGTGGGTGGGGCTGATTGAACCCAAGGGTAAACTGGGTGACATACCACAGCTCCCTCTGCAGCCAGGAGGAATAAATGGATGCTGGAGAGGTGGGACATACTAGGGGTGAGGTGGGTTTTTTGTTTGTTTTGCTTTTAATTAATTGGGGGGGTCTTTTGGAGCGAATACTGCAGGAGTGAGGGGAGGATTTAGGAGGGACTGTGAGGTAAGCAGGATTGGGGTACGTGATGTGAAATTTCCAAAGAATCAATAAAGAATTATGTTATATATATATATAAAAAGAGAGAGAAGTGGAGAGAGATGGGAGGAGAGGAGAAGGAAAGAAAGAGAGAGGAGAGAGAGAGAAAGAGAGAAGCCTGATGTTGCATCTCTCTCAGCTGAGGGACCAGCATCCCGAAGGCTCGATGCCACCCATCCTGCCTCCTCTGCATCTCTTATTACAGAGATTCAATGCAGCCCTGTCCATCCAAGCATCACTGTCCGTCTGTCTCACCAGCTCCCATCTGCACGCAATTTACCTGGCCACTTTTGAAAAATTACTTGCCACCATCATCTAGGGCACTTCTTATTGTTCACTTGGTGCTTTCCCTGCCCCCAGTGGTTAGAAAGGCCTGGAGCTAGAGCCAACCCATGCAAACACTGACTCGTACTTAAGAGGTGTTCAAGGAAATCTGTTGTTCCTCCCCACATGCACACAGTTGTGAGGAGAGCATCCTGCCCTGTGCCCCGTTTATTTCCTCCCTAGTCTGGAGGCTTTTTGAAAGACGGATGGAGTCAATAACGTTTGTTGAAAGTGAATAAAGATCTTGGCCACGGACGGGGCTGTAAGCTATTTTCAGTATGTGCGTCGGTTGCCACTGGAGTTTCTCAGGCTCTGAGGTTCTCACTTCCTTCAAGTGGCATAGGAATTTCCCAACCCCTCCCATCTTTAAGAAGATTCTAGAATCCCTCCTACCCCCTAGAGATGGAGTCCTTCCTGGAATTCCTGCCTCCTCTCCACATTCAGCCATAGCCAAGAAGATTCCATTGAGACTCAATCTTGGCTGTCTTCCCCGCCAGGCGAGCAGAGTTCTTCCCTCTCACGCCCTTGTTCAGACTGAGAAGGGGCTTTGGAAATGATCACAGGTTTGGTTGCAATTTAAAAACAGTGCCAGTTCTCAGTTTGGTTCAGGACCAAGATTGTTTTCCTCTCCTTAAGAACACTGTCATTGGTAGAGCAATTGAAGCCATTTATGGGTATATTTTGACTTGCCCAGGCTTGGCTTAACTGTTTAGGGGAATGGTCCGTTTTCTTCTTTGTCATAAAAAAAGTTCCAAAGCCTGGGTATTTTTATATCTGTTATGATTCTGGGGAACCTAAGATCAGGGTGCTTGCATGCTCAGGCTCTGGAAGTACACTCCTCCAAGCCGCAAACCGTCTACTCTCTTAGAACCCTTGCACCCCAGAAAGAGACACAAGAGAGCACTCTCCGGGCCCACCCTTTCTTCCTTTCTTCCTTCATATAATGCAAATGTTTTAAAATGTATATTGTGTGTGTGTGTGCATACATGTTTGTGTGTTTATATGTGTGCACACACTCTTGCCACAGTGTGGTTTCCAGAGACAGAACTCAGATCAGCAGGCAGCAAGAAACATTATCCACTAACTGGTGTGTCCCTCATTCTTATAGCAGGATCACAAATGCCGCCACCAGGGCTTTACCCTCATGGCCTAGTCACACCCCAAAGTTTATTCCAAGGTATTTTAATTTAAGAATTCCAGCTCATGAATTGGGGGCATATGAATATTCAATTCAAAATTATCAAATAAGACAAAAAACAATATTCTATATAAGTCTGGCAGGATTATGCAAGTGCTAATAATCTCGGTCAAGGTCAGACATGCTTGCACACTTACTTCACTGGGATGAAACAGAACCTCTCTTGGGGGTGGGGAATGGCCAGATCCACAGCTGAAGCAGCCCCATCCTGGGAGCAGCTGAGGCAGCTCAGAAGTGGGGTCTCAGGGCAGCCATGCTGCAGGCCACTCATGGAGTGGCAGGAATATAGTTGAAATAAGAAATGACACTACTCACTAGGCAGAACCACCATCTTCCAGACGATATAAATGATCCCCTTTATGATTTTGCCAAGGATTATGTGTTATGTGCGCTCAGGGAATCAACGCAACCAAGAAGCCATTAATATCTCTGAAGAGGGTGAGTGTAAGGAGTCGGGTATTCCAGAAAAGACATAGCCAAATGGTTTTAACTGCAAGAGGCTTTGACTTGTAGCAGACTTGACCAGAGCTGGGTCTCCCCTCCCTGTCCCAACCAAGAATTGCAATGAGATAGTTCTAGATTCAATATTATGGCTTGGCACTTTATTATTTAACAGCTAATATGTCCAGAAAGAGATTCTAGAATATTCTTCGACACTGCTATAGGGATCTGTTTGTGACAGCATCTCACATAGCCCAGGCTAGCCTTGAGCTCATTATGTAGCCAAAAATTACCTTGAACTCCTGATTCTTTTGCCTCTACCACTCCTGTACCTGGATTATAGGTATGTAATTACCACTCCACCCAGTTTATGTGTTGCTGGGGTTCAAACCTAGGGTTTCACTTAGGCTTGGCTAATCCCCTGCCAACCTGCCAATCGAGGTATATTCCCAGACCTAGGTGTTCCATTGAGATATGAAGAAGAGAAGGTAAACAAAGCTGAGAACAGCCAGCCATAGGCTTCCCCAACCTGCTGGTGAAGTGCTCAAGAGACAGAGCAGATAACTTTGATCTTGACAGGGCTCTCTCGAGTATCCCCGAAGAAGTAGCTCTTGGGAGCCCAGGTGGAGTGGGTACCTCGCTCCAAGATTCCTCAGTGGCCAACACCCCTCTTGGGCTATGTCAGGTCCACCATATCTCATATCTGAAGTCAGCACCTTGGCCAGGTGTGATGGCTCCTACATTCAATGCCAGCAAGATGAAACAGTAGGGCTCCAAGTGCAAGATCAACGTGAACTTGCTCGCACTCAGTGTCTAGACCATCTATCTATAGCAGCACACCCGGCATATACACCCCTGTGGATACTAAATCCCGAGTCTCCTCCCAAGCATCTTAGGTCTCTCCAGACCTCCCTCTCCCTATCATATATTGACCCCATCATCAGTTATATGACCACTCCCTCACTAATACCTTCTTCCTTGCCCCATCTGGCAGAATCTAAGTCCCAGAGGACTTCCATAACTTGTCCTCCATGGTGCTTTGAATAGGTATGGCTTCCATAGACTCAAGTGTTTGAATGCTTCGCTCATAAGGAATGGCACTATTAGAAGGTGTGGCCTTGTTGAAGGAAGTGTGTCGCTGTGCGGACAGGCTTTAAGGTCTCCTATATGCTCAAGTTATGGTCCAGTGTGGCACACAGCCTCCTTCTGCTGCCTGTGGATCAAGATGTAGAACTCAGTTCCTTCTCCAGCACCATGTTTAGCTGCTGCCACGCTTCACGCTATGATGAAAATGGACTAACCCTCTGAAACTTCAAGCCAGCCCCGGTGAAATGATTTCCTCTCTAAGAACTGCCATGGTCATGGTGTCTCTTCACAGCCATAGAAACCCTACCTGAGACAGCCTCCCACCAATCAGCTGAGGTTACCTTGGGCATGGGGAGCAGACCTGGTAACTGAAGACTTTGTCAACAGGAAGTATTTCCCCTCATCAAATGAATTTTGGGAGAAATGTGTGTATTGAACATTCCGAATTTGCTCTTCCTTCCTGCTCGACCCATGCTTTTGTCCCCATGTGTGCTAGCCCACAATCACAGCACGCTTCCTTTCATGCGTCTGCAAATCCTAAAAGGTCACGTGTCCGTGAGTCTGCCCACAAGCAATTTGCTTTACAAAGTAAGGGAAGGTTTGTGTAGGGACTTCTGCTTATACCCTATCCGTCAGAACTATCTCAGGCCACCCTGAGTACAAAGGCAGCTGTGGTGTGTGACATTAGTAGCAATGCCTTTTTTCTCCTTTTTTAAAAAATGATTTATTTATTTATATTATTAATGAATTATTTCCCAACCCAGCCACAGTTTCCCCTCCCTCCCTCCCTCCTCTCCTCCCACTCCTTCCTTCCAAACATGCCCCCTTCATCCATACTTCTCTTCTGCTTTTATCTTCCTATCACGTGTATCAGCCAGTCCTGGCAAATCAAGTTGCAGACACCTCCAAGACTAAGACAAGACACCTCCTCTCCTGTTCAGGCTGGCTGAGGCAACCCGGTAGGAAGAAAGGATCCTAAAAGCAGGTTACCGGAGTCAGAGACAGCCCCTGCTCCCACTGTTAGCAGCCGCACAAGTAAAACCAAGCTACACAGCTGTAATATATGGGCAGAGGGCTCCGTTAGTCCCTCGCAAGCTCTCTGGATAGTGATCCAGTCTCCGTGAGTGCCCATGAGCCCAGGTTAGTTGATTCTGTGGGCTTTCTGGTAGTGTCCTTGACCCCTCTGGCTCAGCCTGCTTTCTTATAAAAACGCAGGACTACCAGGCCGGAGATGGCCCACTCCCATCAATCATTAATTAAGAAAATGTCTGACAACTGGATCTGAAAGAGGACTTTTATTTTCAGTTGAGGGTCTCTTCTTTCAGATAACTCTAGTTTGTCTGTCAAGTTGACGTGAGAGTAGCCAACACAACTGACCCTTGTCAAGTTGACACACAAGCACATCACTATTAAATCCTTTCCTTTCTCATTCATCTCCAAGATCCCACACTAAAAACATAAATAACTTTAAAAGTCCTATAGTCTTACAAATTCAAACACATTAAGATTTCAGTCTCTTTAAAATATGCTCTCTCTCTAAAAACTCAGTACCTCTTTCAAAAGTTAAAAGTTTTCCAGCTGTGGGCTCCTGTAAAAATCAAATTTAAATTAAACACTTTTCCACTTCAAGAGGGAAGAACCAGGGCACAGTCTCAATCTGAACAAAAAAAAAAAACAAACTCAAACAGTGTAAATAACTCAGTGTCCAATGTCTGGGATCCACGCACCATCTTCCGGCCCCTCCAAAGGGCTTGAGTCGCTTCTCCATCTCCGCTCTCTGCAGCGCACACCGCTTGTCTTCTAGGCTCCAGCTGGCTCCACTCCACAATTTCTGCTGTTCTTGGGGGCCATCCCATGGTACTGGCATCTCCTAAACTTCTGGGGTATCCTGCTGAAACTGGGTTGAACCTGCCTTCACTAACAGCCTCTCCTGAGCTCTTTTCAGGGACGCCAGGCCTGCCCCACAGTGCCAGGCCTCAATTGCTCTCCATGGCCCGTTCATGCTTTAAAAGCCAGTACCACCTGGATGACGCTTACACTTCCGGGGTCAGCTGCCAGCCAGTACTAACTTGGCCGCCTCTGGAACACAGCTTCCGGACGTGGACTCTCAGGAAACACTTCCCAGAACATTTCACCTCAACAGCGCTGGACTCTTCTTAATCGCCACTAATTTTTCAGCTCCAGCTGACCAGCATCAAGTACCCCAACAAAACAAAGGTTTCACTTTAGTGCTTCCGGTATCTTGTTAGTCACAGCTGATTCTTCAGCCCCAGCTAACCAGAAAAACAGACTCCTAATTCAAATTAACAAATGGTCCCAGCAGAGTCTTTAAATTTCCCTGTGAAACGTTCTTTATCTTCTAAGATTTTACCGAACAGCTCACCAAGTACTGAACACTCAATGGTTTTGTATTTTGTTTCTTGTGGGCTTTTTTTGCACAAAGTTCTGAAGAGCCTCCACAATCCTCCCCAAAATATGGTCAGGTCTGTACTCTCCTGGTACCAACTTGTCTTAATTGAGGTCACTGTTTCTGTGATGAAACACCATGACCAAAGCATGGGGAGGAAAGGACTTAGTAGGCTCACACTTCTATACCATAGTTCTCCTTTAAAGGAAATCAGGACACGATCTTAAGCAGGGCAGGATCCTGGAGGCAGGAGCTGACGCAGAGGCCATGGAGGGGAGCTGCTTCCTGGCTTGATCCTCATGGTTTACTCACCCTGCTTTCTTATAGAACCCACGACCACTTGCCCAGGGGTGGCCCCAACCACAATGTGCTAGGCCCTCCCCCATCAATCACTAATTTAAAAAGTGCCTTACGGATCGATCTCACGGAGGCCTTTCCTCAACCGAGACTCCCTCCTCCACTTTGTGTGTCAAGGTGGTATAAGATAAGGCAGCACGATATTGACCAGGTGTGGATAGAGTGGGCAACCTTGACTTCTTCCTGATTTTAACGGGATTGCTTTAAGTTTCTCTCCATTTAAATTGATGTTAGCTACGGACTTGCTGTAAACTGCCTTATTATGCTGAGGTATGACCCTTGTATTCCTAATCTCTCCAGGATTTTTATAATGAAAAGATGTTGGGTTTCACCAAAGGCCTTTTCTGCATCTAAAGAGATGATCATGTGATTTTTGTCTTTTAGTTTATATGGAGGATTATCTTTATCAGTTTGCATATGTTGAACCATCCCTGTATCTCTGCGATGAAGCCTACTTGAGCATGGTGCATGATCTTTTAGATGTGTTCTTAGATTCAGTTTGCAAGTATTTTGTTGAGAACTTTTGCATCTATGTTCATAAGGAAAATTTGTCTGTAACTCTATTTCTTTGTTGAAATGGGTAACTGCGGCTTTGTGAAACAAATTGGGCAATGTTCTGTTTATATTTTGTAGGGTAATTTGAGTATGGGCATTAACTCTCCTTTGCAAGTCTTATAGAATTCTGCACTAAACCCAACTGGCTCTGGGCTTTTTGTTGGGAGACTTTTAATGACAGCCTCTATTTGAATAGGGGTTATAGGTCTGTTTCAATTGCTTACGTGGTCTTGAATTAACTTTGGTAAGTGGTATGTATCAAGAAAATTATCCATTTCTTTCTTATTTTCCAATTTGATTGATATGCTGGCTGGTTTTATGTCAACTTGACACAAGCTAGAGTTATTTGAAAGGAGGAACCTCGACTGAGAAAAATGCCTTGATAAGATCTGACTATAAGGCATTTTCTTAATTAGTGATTGATGGAAGAGGGCCCAACCCATTGTGGGTGGTCCTTGGTTCTGTAAGAAAGCAGACTGAGCCAGGTGTGATGACACACGCCTTTAATCTCAGCACTCAGGAGGAAGAGGCAGACTGGTCTCTGTGAGTTCTAGGACAGCCTGATTTACAAAGTGAGTTCCGGGACAGCTAAGGTTGTTACAAAGAGAAACCCTGCCAAGAAAGAAAGAAAGAAAGAAAGAAAGAAAGAAAGAAAGAAAGAAAGAAAGAAAGAAAGAAAGAAAGAAAGAAAGAAAGAAAGAAAGAAAGGGAGAAAGGAAGGGAGAAAGGAAGGGAGAAAGGAAGAGAGAGAGAGAGAGAGAGAAAGGAAGAGAGACTGAACAAGCCATGTGAGCGAGCAAGCCCGTAAGCAGCACTCCTCCATGGCCTCTGCATCAGCTCCTGCCTCCAGGTTCCTGCCCTGTTTCAGTTTCTGTCCTAACTTCTTTCTGTGGTGGATTATGGATATGGAAGTGTAAGCCAAATAAATCTTTTCCTCCCCTACTTGCTTTTGGTCATGGTGTTTCATCATTGCAATAGTAACCCTAAGTAAGACAGTGGAATACAGGTTTTTAAAATATGTCCTTATGATTCTCTGGCTTTCCTCTGTATCTCTTGTTAAACTCCCCTTTTAATCTCTAATTTTATTAAATTGGATATTCTCTCTCTGCCTTTTAGTGAATTTAGATAAGAGTTTGTCAATCTTACTGATTTTTTCAAAGAATCAACTGTTTGTTTTATTGACTCTTTATATTGATTTTATTTTGTTTTGATTTTATTGATTTCAGTTCAGATTTTGATTATTTCTCTCTGTCTATTCCTTTTGGTCATGATTTCTTATTTTTGTTCTAGAAGTTTTAATATGAGATCTCTCATTTTTTTCAAATGTAGGCGCTTTGTGCTATGAACTTACCTCTTAGGGTTGCTCTTTGTGACCCATAAGTCTGGGTGTGTTGTTTATTTATTTTCTTTCAGTTTTAGGAAGTCTTTCATTTCCGTCTTGACCCATTTTTCATTCAGTAGTGATTTCAGATTCTGTGAGTTTGTTGGTTTTCTGCTGTTCCTGTTGTTGCTGAAATCCAGCAAAACAATAGCTTTTGTGCTCTCCTGCTATGCTTTCATGACCTAAAGTTGTGAACCTCAAAAGTTAGAAGTAAAAAATTTGGATTTATGGGACAGTGGGATGCTCAGCAGTTAAGAGTGTCCCCTGTTCTTCCGGGAGACCTGAGTTTGGTTCCTAGCACCCACACAACTACTTGTACCTCTGGCTTTAGAGGATCTCGTGTCCTCTTGCAACCTCTACCGAAACATGTGCCAATCACGCATATAGATGCACATTCACACACAAGAATTAAGAGATCTCCTTAAAGACGTCTGGATATAAGGTCTCCAGGCTTTGGTTACTGCCTAAGCCTTCTTTCTCATCTCCTACAATGCTTTCCCAAGGGAAGCCTGTGTCTCCAGCCACACTTCTAACCAAAGTGACTTGTACTTCTGACCCATGCTGTCCTCATGTCCTGGAGCATCCTTAGATGCCTCCTCTACATGCTTGGCTCGGACTTGCCTGGCAAGAGCCAGTGTTCCAGAACACCGGCAAAAAGAATTCTATAAACCCACCCTCTATAGAAGTGGTAGGAACAGTGGAAAGAATGGAAAAATATTCTGGATATTAACTGAAGACCTGCAAGAGTCTGAAGCAGGTTGGCTCAAGCAAACAGCAGAGTCTGAGTAAGGATTGGTGACATTTGTAATGCCTTCATTTACCTTAATCCTAATCACCCTTCAGAAACTAAAAAACAGCAGCCTTGCAACAGTAACACCTATGACAGCAACAGCTGCTCAGGAATCAAAGGAGGCAGAACAGGCCCAGAGTACCAAAGAGCCCAGTCTCTTGAGAAATACCCCTTCCATCAGGAAAACCCTCCACTCTTCAGACTTGTCTTTATTTCACCTGACCCAGAACTCCATGTTCGAAGTTCCATGCCAGGGCAGCTTGATCACAACAATTAGTAACAACGATTAATAGACATTAGCAACAATTAGTAGCCGTTTTTAAACACTACCAGTTCTTGCAGCAGTGGTAGCAATTAGAGCTAATGGGGAGCCGACAAGATGCTGGAGGGAAATTCCTCAGGCGCCAAAACGTCCAACGTGGGAAAAACTATTCCTGGAGAAACTAGGGGTCAATGTAAGTGCTCAAAATTATATTCCTGCCCAGAAACGATAGAAGGAAAAACTCCAACCTCTGGCCATCCCTGTGACTGATCAAGCAGGAAGTAAGGCCGAGAGACCCTGGGCATACAGAGCTTCAAGGTGATGCTTGTACCTAGACAGGGGCCTGGCAGCAAAGGCCAAGGGAAAGCACTGGTCCGTGGCATTCACAAACATCTCTGTCCAATCACTAAACACTGACATAACCAAGCAGACAATTTAGTTGACGCATAACAGGAAGGCACTCCGATTTCACAGATTTAATCCACTAAGTTAGTTACTAAGAAAACAAACAATAATGTCTACCACCACAAAATTTCAGTATCGTTCGGGTAAACGTGATCTCCAGGGACATCATAATATATTATTTTAAATTTCTAGTTTTATTTTTTAAAAATAATCAGTTAGTTTTACTATTATAGTTATTTTGAAAAGGGTATCTAGAACAGGCTAATCCCAGACTCCCTAAGCAACCAAGTAGGACCTTGAGTTTGTGATCTTCCTGTCTCCACCCCCCATGTGCTGAGATTACAGATATGCAGCACACAACAGTTTGTGTTGCCAGAGATCAAACACATAGCCTCATGCATGCTAAGCAAGCTTACTACCAACCAATCTATATCCTCAGCTCCTTCCTATATGTCTGGTTTTAAACAAGAATACCCAAACAGCTTATAAAGCAGCCAGTGCAAACTTTTCTTGAGAAGACACTGGCAATAAGCTTACTAGATAAAAGCTTTTTAAATGTAATATTTTAATGGACCTTTGAGAATTTCATATGTGTATATTATGCATTCTGGTTATATCTACACCCTCTATGACTCCCATATCCCCATGTTATCTTCTTTTGCTGCCTCCTCCTCCTTCCTCAGTTGCGCGAATGCAATGGGCAAGGGGTCACACACTTAAGGAAAATCTCACTCACTCCCAGCAGTCATCCAGTGCTAACAGCTCTTCAGCCAGAGGTGGGGCCTCATCTCATGAGCCCCTCCCCCATCCATGATGGAATGTTAACTGGTTTGAGCTTGTGCAGGCAGCCTCAGCTTTAAATTAGCTATTATCATAAATAGGCTCAAAGATTAACAGAAGCTATGGTCAACTAATTAGACTGGTGAGTGCGAACAGGTGTGTCACCAAAGAGACAACATTATACGGGGTGGGGGGGAGGTCATGTAAGAATCAAATATTAAGAAATATAAAGAGAGAACATTAATGCAGGTATGGTTGTACATGCCTGCCACTCTATAGCACAGAAGACTGAGGCAGGAGAATCACCAGTTGTACCTGCCTGCAGCCCTATAACACAGCAGGCTGAGGCAGGAGAATCACCACTTGGACACCAATCTGAGTTAGATCTTCAAAAGAAGTAACTGAAAAAAAAAAACCCATTCTCATCAGTACATTCAAGAGTGCATTTGAGAAAAGATACAGCACAAAATTTCTCATATTTTCCCAGTACACGAAATAAGAGGAAAGGGTCAAGAGAAACTATCTTCCTGGAAATGCATGGGACACCATCAGATGTGCAGTGGGAGTCATGGACGGAGAGCCAGGGGAACAAAAGGCAGAACGGCTTTTGAAGAAATACCCGAAACCTCCAAGTCTGATTAAAAAAAAAAAAAAACAAAACTACCAGTCTATACTTTGGAGAATCTCAGAAAATGGAACCAGAGACATCTGTATGTGAAGCTAGCATAGCCAGAGTGTACAGAGCCATAGCTAAAACGGTGATGTTCATAGCAGCACTATTCACAAAACCAAAAGGTGAATACAACCCAAATGTCCAGTCACAGAGCAGAGAAACCACGTGGTGAAATGCTGAAAGAGAGTTCTGAGGCATGCATGCTACGGCACTGATGAACCCAAGAGACACTGTGCTAAGAGAAATAAGGGGCCTCTGGGGTGTAGCTCAGCTGGTGGAGTGCTTACCCAGCATGTAGAAATCCCTCGCTGCATTTAGTCCCCAGAACCACGGCATAAGCTTGACTTGATAGTGCATGCCAGTAATCTTAGCACATAGGAAGTGGAGACAGGAGGAGGAGCAGAAGCTCAAGATTATACTTGGTTACATAGGGAGTTTCAAGTCAGTCTTCCATTTATGACCCTACTTATCTGAAGTAACCGGAATAGTCAAGTATATGGAAACAGAGAGAAGAAGGATGGTTTTGAAGCCCTGGAGAGATGAAGAAATTGGGAGGTTCTGTATATTAGGCCCCAAGTTTCAGGTAAGATGAGAATATTCTAGATGAATGGTTGGAGATAGTTGTACAACGATGTGAATTTACTCAGTGCCATGGAATGGAACGTATAATTAAAAATTATTAGGATGGGGCTGTAGAGAAGAGATGGGTTAGTGGTGAGAAGTACTGCGTCTCTTCCAGAAGACCCAGGTTCAATTCTCAGCACCCACCTGGTGGCTCACGATGATCTGTAACTTAAGTTCCAGGAGGTCTGATACTTGTTCTGGCTTCCCTAGGTACCAGGTACACACATGGCATACACACATAAATGAAGGTAAAATACCGATATATGTAAAATAACTAAATAAATGGTGGTGGTTTGAAAGAAAAGCCCCCCCCCAGGCAATGGCAGTGGCACTATTAGGAGATGTGGCCTTGTTGGAGTAGGTGTGGTTCTATTGGAGAAGGTGTGTCACTGTGGAGGCCGGGCTTTGAGGTCTCATATATTGGCAAGATACCACCCAGTGTCTTAATTCACTTCCTGTTGCTGGGCAGGATGTGGAACTCTCAGCTCCCTCTCCAGCTGCATGTCCGCTGCATGCCACGCACCCCATGCTCCCCTCCAGGATGATAGTGGATGAAGCCTCTGACCTGTAAGCCACCACCTCAGTTAAGTGCTTTTCTTTATAAGACTTGCTGTGGTCATGGTGTCTCTTCACAGCAATAGAAACACTAACTAAGACATAAACAATATTTTGAGAAATGATTAGAATGATGAATTATGTGTCATATATCTTTATGACAACGAGCAAGTACCAAAATTTTAATACAGCAATAAAAATTCATAATATACATTGACTTCTTGACGACTTAATACCCAATTTCTGATCACAAACCATGTACCTCAAAATGCAAAGAATAGTATATGTGGATATTGAAGGAAATCAATCAACCAAGAATTTTTTTTTTCTTTGCGACAGGGTTTCTCTGTGTATCTTTGCTTCAGAGCCTGTCCTGGAACTCGCTTTTGTAACCAGGCTGGCCTCAAACTCACAGAGACCCCCCTGCCTCTGTCTCCCAAGTGCTGGGATTAAAGGCGTGCGCCACCACTGCCAAGCTCAACCAAGAATTCTATACCTAGAAAAACTGTACTTTCAAAACAAATGAGAAATTAAAACATGACCATAAAAGAAAAGTGAACTAGCCAGGTGGTGGTAGCACACGCCTTTAATCCCAGCACTAGGGAGGCAGAAGCAGGCCGATCTCTGTGAGTTCAAGGCCAGCCTGGTCTACAAGAGCTAGTTCCAGGACAGGCACCAAAGCTACACAGGGAAACCCTGTCTCCAAAAACCAAAAAAAAAAAAAGTGAACTAGAATTTTGAGTAACAGTGTGTGTACAAATAAAACAATCAAAAATGAGAAAATCCCCCAGAAAGCCAGAAACTACTAGAAGCGACTTCAAAGAAAATCGATTAGATTATAAAAAATTAAAAAAGACTGAACCAGTTTATCAAAAGCTGTCCCATAAAGAGAATGCCAAGCCAGAAGACTTCGCTCCTAAATTTTGCAAAGCTTTTGCAGGATGGATTCCCGTCCTTGGAAACTTGAGGATTAATTTACTATACATCTGGCATGAAGTTAGTCATGAGGAACCCTTGCAACGTTTCTCATTAGATTCCCCTGTAAGTACAATCAACCACCATTTTAGAGGCGCTGAGATGGAAGCTGCAGGATTAACTTAATTATCTCAGTTGACTCACCACATAGGCACAGAGTCTGAAGACACAAGCCAAGTGCTATTCACTTGAGAAACATCTCTAGAAAAGCTGCAGCCTAAGGGTCTTGAGCCCTCCCTTCTAACCAGAGAAATATAGCCATAGTGGAAGGTTCATGCTGAGATATGACAGAATCAGGTCTCTGTGGATCTTTATCAATTAGATGTTTGAGATGCAGTCTTGTGGTTGCTAGATGCAAACTGTGGAGTTGGTAGGGACAGGGGAAGATAGACTTGAGAGAGTCTGTAACAAGTTTACTTCTTGTTCTTTGGATAGTAAGGATGGATAACTCAAAGTTGGCTATCTAGGAAGAGTGAGCTTGAAATCTGTAATAAATGGAAGTGTTTCTTAGATCCAGAAAGAAAAAGGTTTAGTAGTTTTTAATCCATTATAAACATAGTTGCATGTAGTGTACAAAGGAAGGAAAAAATATCTATAATTCTGATAGCAGTGCATTTTCTGAAAGTCATGCTTTTAGGGTCTGTGTTTCTAGAAAGACAGACAGAAAACGAGCAGCCACTGCATGAGCATGTTCATAGCTGTTTGGATGCTTTGAGTCCAGGCCCATTCTTTTTACACCCCTGTGTATATCTCCCCAAAGTCTACGTGAGCCACAGGGCAGGCTACAGGGAAAATCTGTGGTGCTTAATGGATTTCTTTATAATCCCCCCAAAAAGTATGTATTGATGTTCATCAAACTAAAAGCATGTAATCCATTCCATAACGATATTTATATTAAAGGTACCACAATGTAGATGATTAAATGATAACAGGTTATACAGTGGAAATTTTTTTCAGATTCTAATTAGAACCGAAGCAAGCCTATGAATTCCCATTAACCCACGTGGGTTATCTTGTACCTTATAATATTAAGAAAATTCTTTTTTTTTTTTTTGCGTTGTTGCAAAGGTTTCAAGAAAGAAGATAGGAGCATTTGCATTGAACAGTTTTCTCCCAGAAGGTCCCTGTCCCCAAGGCCTGTCCCCTGTGCTAGACAGAAACATAGCTGTGATTCCTCTCTGAAGGTCACCAGGGATGCTCAGAGGGTGCTGAAGGTGAGACTTCAGAGGGGGGCTTGCTGGATGACCTTAAATCTGCTTAATGCCCTGCTATCCCAGCCATTGCTCTGAAAGAGGCCACACTGTGGCTCTCCTCCGGGGACAGCCAGGCTCTCCACACAGAGAGAGAACTTGATGGCTCTTTGCCGAAAGCGCCCTCCTTTCTCTGATGCTGAGACCTCCGGACATAAGACCTATTCACTTCTGTGACCTTCAGCTGGCAGCAGGGTTTTCTGCCTTGTTCTTTGCTTCTGTTCAAGCCCTTAGAGTAGGCACACTTGTGCCAAAACAAACCAGGCTCTACAGTGCTATACTATTTGTATTTTAATGAATAAATCTTGTCTAAAGACCAGAGGCAAAGCTAAAGCCACTAGAGAAGTCTTACCTCTACCAAGTCTGGGCGATTGCAAACTAAGCAGTGTGAACCTCTCTCTCCTCCCATTTTCTATTCCTTCTAGTGCTGGAATTAAAGGTGTGACTCCCTAGGACTGGGATTAAAAGTGCAGGCTACCACTACCTGGATTTGTTTCTGCATTGTTCTTTTGTAGCCCAGGGTGTCCTTGAACTCACAGAGATCCATCTGCCTCTGTCTCCCTAATCCTGGGATTAAAAGTGTGTGTCACCATTACCTGACCTCTAATGACTTTAGCTTTGCCTCTGGTCTTCGGGCAAGATTTATTTAATAAAATACAAATAGTATACTACTATGAGACTCCAGCTAATTGAGCATGCAGACTCCACCAGTTCAACTGAATCACTAGCATTCCTCAGCAGGGGCTCATTCCAGGCTCCAGCCCATGTGACAGGGGAAGTGGCTACAAGCTTATCTCCAGTCATGGGCCTGTCTCTTGTCCCCACCCTAGCAGCCTTGGTCTCTGAGCAATACAAGGTGGTTTTCAGCCCAGGAAAGTAGGTTCTTTTTTTTTTTTTTTTTTCTTTTTTTGGCTAAGCCATAACCATAAGTCCATACACAGCCCCTTTGTCTAATTGTCGAAAAATATCCACAGAGAAGAGTTTTAGGAGTTGTGACATCTGCACCTGCTAGGTGAAGACCTGACCAGAGAGGCTAAGCAGCAGACTTTGGGTCACAGAGAGCTGAGTTAGGGAATGAGGTCTCCTGGGGCAGTGAGGTAGCTCAGTTGGTAAGATGGCTGCACTGTGGGCATGAGGACCTAATTCTAGACACACAGCACCCATGAGAGGCCGCTCCTGGTGGGATGTCTGAACCTCTAGGGCTGGGCCTCAGAGACTAGTGGATCCCTGAAGCTTGCTGGGTAGCCAGTCTAGTATTCTAAAGGAGAACTCGGATCCTAAAATAAGGTAGTAGGGGAGGAAGACACCAGATGTACACACCTCTGTGCACCCGGAGCTGTGGGTATTCACACACACTACATATACACAAACATACAATCACACACACACACACACACACACACACACACACACACACTGTGAAAAACAAAAGAATGAAGCCCTCTTCCCTCATGGCCTCAGCTGGTGACTTTATCCAATCTGTCACCAAAATGTAAGTCTGGAAGAGGGAGCCACTCCCATTCCACTGGAGAGAAAAGCTACAGGCACCCTAGGGAGGCCCTGGAACTGGACCTGACAGTGCTGTGAACTGTGAAATCTGAGCTCTCAGTTCCCTCACCCCACCCAGAATGCAAATAAATAAGGAAGAAAGTATTTTCTTCTAGAGTTTGTTGGCTTCCTGTCCCTCCAGACTGTGAGCGTGTGCATTGTTCTCTGCTCAAGACAGTTTTCATATAAATAAGGGATTCGTCGTGACTCCTTTGGCTGAAGTTAAAATTCCATTCAAGAATAAATTGACTTCCTGAAATATATGTATTGGCAGCTGTGGCTACCCAGTGCCTGATCACATTTTACATTTGACATGGCGGTGTTTGCCTTGACAAGTTCTGTACCTTTTGATACATAAATCAACACAGTGTTGTTAGAAGAGCTCAAATCTATCTTTCATCAGTGCCCCTCCCCCAAGCCTGCATCCCGAAGCCGTGAAGGAAGTAACTTTTGAACTGGTGTCATTTACTGGGACAGTGAGTGTTATTTACAGCGCTGGACTGTAACACTGCCTGTTGTAAATCCAGACAGGAAATGCCAGGAGGAAAAGCCAGGAACTGGCTTCTGAAAGGAAGCATTCCAATGATAAAAGATGTTTAAAAATCTGTATGTCAATGTGTGTGTGCTTGTGTGTGTGCACTCACACACACACGCAGACACGTGTAAACGTGCAGGCAGTGAAAATGTGAGCATTATGTGGTTGTGTGCCTGTATGTGAGTGCTTTTTCGTACATGTGAATGGGCACGTAGAACCAAACATATGCATATGTACGTTTGCGTGCATACATACTTGTGTATGTAAATGTGCATGTGTGCTGTAAGATGCTGTGCATGTGTTCTCTCATGAGTTTTGCTTTGTTTTACCTTGTTATATCTACTTCCCATAAGTTCCCAGGGTCTCTGCACTGGCAGCTTAGGTTTGCTCTCGGTGGAGCAGGCTGGGACTGGTTGACCGGGTATGTGCCTTTGACATCTACCTTTTGCTGGTCACTTTGCTTCATGGATTTCAAGAAATGGGCTCAGAACTCACAGTGCTGAACATCTCAATCTATATCCCAATTCTCTAGGCACAGTCTTGCCCTGGCTTGCAATGCCCATGGTGCGGGGAGATACTGTAGACACTACTCATGGTGTGTTGGTAACACTTGTGCCATGTCCATTCCCTTAATGTCTACATGATCACCTTTCTTGTAGATGTTCATGTGTGTCGCCAGGGGAGCACGCTCTGTGGTTCGTAAAAGACTTCAGGAACATGTGTCAGGGGCCTCTCCTCTTTCCCTTTGTGTCAGTCATTTGGAGACGGTGCTCAAGCAGAAGGGGGAACTCCATGTCACCCATGACCTGGCTGTGGTGGGCGCAAGCACAGCTCGGAGCGGCCAGCGGAAGATGAGCTACCAGAGTGGAGGCGAAGGGGCAGTAGAAGGCGGGGAATGAGAGTGGAAAGGGAGATGGGGGGAAGGACTGTGGAGCTGAGGGACGCTGCCCTCTGCCTGAGCAGCACCTGTGCAGACTGGCATTTCTCAGGAAAAGTAGGATGCCCTGTCCCCAGTCAGCTCCCTCCTTCACCTCCAGGAGGAAGGACTCTTACTAGAGCACTGTGGTCCAGGGAGGGAAGCTAGTCTCAAATTCTAGTGCATGGAGCTTATCAAAGCTGCTGCAGAGGCACAGGAGTCCACTACTTCACCTGTTTTAATGGCACGAAGGTAATACTTTAGCTAGATTTTCTTTTTTAAGATAAGTGACCCATAATTTGTTTTTACCATAGAGTTAAGTGACTCACAGCCATATTTTCTACACTGGTTGATTGGTCTGAAACAATCAACCAGTTCCAATTTGGAATTCCAAATCTACTCAAACTTGTTATTAAATGTTTCAGACAAACTCAGCAGTGTTGAATGGTGAGTGTGCTGGAGGTGGGGATGAGGCTTTCTGACAGCAAGGCTAAGAAGGATGGAGAACAGGGCTGGATGCTGTCTGGCTGCTTCCGTTTGCCTGGCTCCAATGACAAAGCCACACAATGAGGTTGTGGGATGCTTCAGAAGTTCCAGAATGCCTTCATTGGTCATATTTCCAACTTGCTTTGAAAGGAAGGTTTGGCCTTTTTCTTTCCAGAATATTTCATCTCATTCTGAAGTGGTTTTTTTCATTTGTTTTCCAGTGCTAGGGATCAAATTCAAGGCTTTGAGGATGGTGGCCAAGGACTGTACCACTGAGCTGTGTCCCCAGGCCTTTTGACAGTTCATGTGTTAAATTGACGGGGCTAAGGAAACACAGGTAGTCTATAAAGCAATTCTATGGGCATCTGTTAGGGTGTTTCTGAAAATGCCATTTCTTAATCAATGGGTTGATAACTATCTACTCTTACCGACATGGGTGGAACCTTTAAGTCTCTAGAAGGTTCAGCTTGAATGAAAGGAAAAGGAAACACAACGTATTCTCTCTCTTCCTGAGGCTGGTCGTCCATCGTCTTTTGTAGAAATTAGCTCGATTTGGGAAATAACTAGGCTAGCAAAAGGATAAAACAATTATATTTTTATTTATTATAAGGGGAAAACTCATGCAACAGGAACGGAAAGTCCAAACTCAGCTGTGCCGTGGGGGAACCACAGAGAGAGAGAGAGTGCCTGGTCCGTACCCCAGTTTTCTCCCCAAAATAGGAGCCTCCCCACTTCCCCCTTGCTTCCCACTCGCCCCACCTGCCAGGTCGGCCAGCCTCACACGCCAAGTCCTCCAACTTCTGTCTCATACAGATTGGGAGACTTCGGCCTTTCTAGCCACAAGAGCTAATTCCTCCGCTAGACCTCCTCATCTATAGCCCACTTGTTCCCTTCTCTGGAGAGCCCAACCAGCACTTGCTCTCTGCACGTTCATATCTAGGTTTCCCCTTGGCTCACTCTTTTCCCTAAGGGACATTCCTGAAAGACAGTGCCGTGAGATCTCAGGCTCGTTCTGCGGCCAGTTAACCTGGAGGTCTGAAATGAAGGCCATTTGTCTGCCTCTCTAGAAAGCAGAAGCTGTCCCTGTTCCCCGCACTCCATTGCCACCATCCACACTGATCGCACACTGGACCAACGGACAAGCTCACATTTCCAGGTGACTTGAACTTGAAGATTTACTAGGAAGTGAGACTTCCCTTTTTATGGGCAGAAATGAGGGCGCTCGGTCACAAAGCATCCTTTGACACCTTTATCACCTCCCTCCTACGTACTTATTTCAAATTGTTGTTACACTAATTGGAAAATAATCCAGTCTTGGAAGTAATGCCCATCATTTCTAAAACATGCATTTTTTTACTTTCATTCTTAACACTGAAACTGGGGCTTTGCAGTTGAACGCTTACAATTGGTAGCATTTTTCCTCTCTTGGTGTTATATAAAATAACAGCACATCCTGTAGTCAACGGTGATTTAAAGCTGACAAAACCCACTGTGTTCGTGCCTATCATTTATCTCATGCCTATCTAGTAATTCATCTGTAATTCCATGCCATGGCCTTTACTTGATAAATGAATGTGGAAGGAGTCTATAACTTAGAGCAGAACGTGGCAGTTTCTTGTCCTGGTGTCCCTGCTATGGGATTCACAGACACTCCCTGGGGGCTCCACTCGCTGGGAGGGGGTGTCAGGGTGTCAGCAGTGGAGGTTATGTAAGGAAAGTGTCCCGTGGGGGACGCCAGGCACAGCTGGATCTAGGCCTAGCTTATTTGTGAGGTCTTCCTATACATTACTCTCTCCGTGTTTCTCACGCTTATGTTGGCTAAAAGTTCACAATTCTGCATCTTATTGAAACACTAAAGCACTCTTGTGCATGAAAGACACGCACATCTGGTTTAGTAACTTGTCAACCTTAGCATCGTCCTCTCTTGCTGCAAGCCACAGCATGGACATGAAGCCATGCTGACGGGGTACTGGATGGGTTACTGGGCATTGAGATTTCCAAGCGCAGGTTTGAGTGCAGACCACTTTGGCCTCGGTGAGAGCGCGGTGAACCCGAAGAGGGCAGGTGAGGAAAGTAGGCGGTCTGACGGCCTCACAGGAGGGATGGGGACATTTTATTTATCCCCCTTGCTTCTTTCTACAGTGCAGGTGTGATCGATGGCCGCACGGGGCTGCCCAACACCTGCCCTCAGCTGTTCTCGTTCAGTGAACAGAATTTTAATTTCCTTTAATTCCAGGAGTCTCAGGGATATCTCAGCCCTCTCCGTTCCCTCATCTTCTTGAATAGCGCGTCACATCATGTAAAATGTGTTTTGAAGTGGACACAATGCCCAGGTTGGTGACCATGAGACAGATGTGTGTGCCAGAGAAACCTCCTTCCTCTGCCCCCCGAGAAAGCTAGTAGAAGAAGCAGGTTCTTTGGACAGTGTGGCATAGTTCCCCGAGAGTCCATTATCTTCTGGGGCTATGTCGGTCTTTGCAGAGTGACCTCAAGATACAACCAACATACCTATCATTTTCATAACAAAAGAAAATGTCATCTTGGCAAGGCTAGTTGCTTCGAAAGCACCTTTTGGAAAATGTCCTGTTCATCAATTAAGGGATGAAGTTGGGCAGTCCTGAGAAGTAAGAGGCACTGGTGTGTGCCAGAGACGCATAGCATCTTCTATGTCATATTTCAAAAGAAATTCAGAGTGACATCGTGTCCTGAAGTGATATATTAGAATTGAAGGGAATATGACACCTCAATATAAAAATGCAAGAAACTGAAGTAATTTATGAAGTGCTAGCCGACAGCTTCCCATTGACTCTGGCTCTGTCTGTGGGCACTAAATTACTTTGGGTGCTTTGGTGAGAAGCTTCAGTATATTGTGTTATGAGAAGCTTCAGGTACAGGGTCCAGTGGAGAAAGTGGCCACTGATTCAACTCCAGGGAAGGGTCGACACAGCCTGGGCTCAGCGTCTGTGCAAAACAGTTGTTTCCTAGCTGAATCCAGTCCAGAACAGCTGACCGTTGAGTCCATGTGGATCCATGGGGGGCTTGCTTTATTATTTGTAATCTTCACACTCATGCAATAAAGAAATAAAATAATAGCAACACCCAGTGAATTGAGAAGGCTTCCCAACTCTCTATAGCCTTTGTGTCTGTGCTGGCCTTGCTCTGGGGAACAAGCAGGAAAAGACGTTTACACACAGTGGACCCGGTTGCTCAGAACTTGGATTCAGACATGTTTCTGACTCTTAAACTTAAAACCTGATTTGCTTAACTAGTCCAGACGCACTGCCTCGTGCCTTGGGCTTTAGGGACCGAGGCCACCATGCCATGTGTGAGTATCCTTGTTTCTGTCCTCCACATGGGATTGTATCATTGTAATCCTTTGACTTCTCCATCTAAAATGGCTTTAGGCCTCTATCTAAAGCCAGTAAGATGGCCACAGTGAGCCCCTCATCTGTGCTTCCCCAGGACCTGCTGTCTCCTGCCTCCTTCCCTGTTTGTCTGCATCCGAGGAGCCCTGCCCTATGCAGACAGACAACGCTTTTGTCAGCTACTGACAGCTTCTGCCTTTCTTCTTGGAAGACAACGCTCTACCTGCATCTGCACCTACACCAAGCACCTGTTCCCTTCCCCAGGCACCAGCTCGGCTTGAGTCACGATTCTAGATTTAGCTTGTCTTATGCCACAGGAAACCATCCTAATAAAAGCCACAGTTACCCTTGCTTGGGGATAGATAGACTATACCTGCTCAAAAATTCCCACGCAAAAATCCTAACACGAATACATCAGACCGTGACAGTATTTGAAGACAGGGACTTTGAAGAGGCACTTGAGTTAAACTGGGGTCATATGGGTCCCCAAGCCAACGTAGCTGGTGTCATTATGAGAAGAGAACAGTGGGACACCGACACCCCAGGGAAGATTGTGACGAGAGCCAACTTCAAGCTAACACGAGGGAGCAGAGAATAAACCTTGTCAGCATCTTGATCACAGACTCTCAGCCCCCACAAGTAGGGATAATAAGTACATAAGCTTCCCGACCTACGGTGCTTTGCTATGGTATGGGAGCCGGGATTAACACAACCCTCAAACTCTGCTCTGCTTTCCAATCATTTTCCAAATCACTGCGGCTCTCCCTTTTAATAGCAGTGCCCTTCTGTTGGCTACTTTTTTCATCACGGTGACAAAATGTTTGACTAGCAGCAGCCAGAGGGGGGCATTTCATCACAGCGGGGCAGCAGGGGCAGAGGCAACAGTGTGGTTGTCCAACTGGCTTTCTCCTGTTTAAGCAGTCTGAGACTCCAGCCCTTGGGAATGGTGCCACTCACATTTAGGAAGCATCCCCTCTCTTCAGTTAACCTAACCTAAACAATCCTCCACAGACACGCCCCAGAGGCATGCTACCGTGATGGTCTAGATGCTGTCGAGTTGATAGTGTTAGCCATCAGGATGAATGAGGATGTGCACAATTTTCCTAAACTGTCACGTGACTACAACCATCTTCTAAAACACTCCACTGTGCCTTTTCTACCTGTGTGATGAGTTGAAAAGCCTCCTCCTGTTGCTTAGGGCTCTCATCTTGTTACCTCTGCCCTTCGGGCTGCGCTCCCTCTCCTTCCTCCATGAACTTTCCCTTTAGCTCCTAGCCAGTGAGTTTTATCCCGTCCATTCCTCGACCTTCTGTTCCACCCCTCAGCATCCCTGCCTACACTTTGGAGCGAAGGCCGGTGGCACATGAAAAACATCTTGCCTTAATTCCGCCTCTAAATTACAGAGAAAGACATCATTATTTGCCACATGGGACACATCCCATCTGGCCTAATTTTATAGTTATGTATGCTCTGGATATAACTTTAATCACCTGGAGGCCACAGGTCGATATGTTTGTGTTTCTTTCCAGTTTGTTTTCATTTGGGGTACTCCTCTGCACTTCTCGCCAGAATGGTTTATATATGGCAAGGGATGAGTAACCATCAACAATAAATTAATAAGAACCCAGGACCGGGTTAAAGTCGGCACCCATTTTTCCGTCTTTCGTGGTAATAAAATAGTATGTGGAAGGGTCTCATAAAAACAGGCCTTGAACTTGATATTCTCCAATGTTTCCTTTGTTTACAGGAGATTGTTGCCCCCTTTATCTATCTGCCTCCTCTGTCTCACCTGTGGACTCCTTTGCATTCTTTTCTAGTTGTGAACACGAGCTAGAATACCGCTCGCTCCACCTGAGTTCTCACTTAATTACTTCTGTAATATATTCACTACAATATTCGAAGTAAACAGTTCCTGTGGGACCCCGTGATTGAGAGTATTCATTTCATCAAGATTGGGAAAATGGATCGCAAACCACTTTTATTATATGTGTTATTAAGGAAAGCAGGCTGTTGCGGTATCGCTTTTTATTCTGGGAGAATTTCCTTTTGTTTACTGTATTGTGACTAATCCCCCTGCTGCCTTCCCCGATGCCTGCAGAAAAGCCAGAGCTTTGGCAGTGCTGCTGGCTAGACAAATACATCACTGCAACTGGACAAATATCACAGGAGGGGCAGGCCTGGGTTTGGGAGTAGAGCAATTAGCTCTAAGCGTGAGGCAATGTGTCAGGTGTTCCTGAGTCTGGGTGACAGATAGGGTTGACTTAAGCCAGATATCTGACAATGGCCATGCGAGACCCATCCCTGCTGATATCTACCAAAGATGATCCCTTCTAAATTGAGTTCTATTACTTCCAGGGGTAGCTATGTAGAATTGGGGTGTGTGTGTGTGTGTGTGTGTGTGTGTGTGTGTGTGTGTGTGTAATAATGAAACATTAATTTTCTCTTTAAACTCCCTGTATTATGAGGAATTTTGGTGTGTGGATAACATTTGACTCTTCAGGAGAATTACCATAGTGAACAGTGTGTGTGTATCTCTGTGTGTGTGTGTGTGTGTCAACAGCATCCTTTTCCTTTGAAAAACTGTATTTCCTCAGCTCCCATTGTTCCTCATGTAGACCATAACCACAATTCCTGAACATCTGGCTTGCCTGCCTGAGGAATCACCTCCCCTGCTCTGCTCCCAGTGATGGGTCAGCACTGTGGACCACTGAGACACTGTCCCAGGAGTTCTGAGATCTGAGGATGATTTAAGGATGCACTGAGCAGAGACATGGGCTCCCTTAGCTCTGCAGTTGCTCCTCTTGACATGTGCCTATGCAGGAGTGGTCCAGGCCACGTAGTTATCATTTGTCTGGACAAGAAGCAAAGAAGCCAGCTCATCAAAATATGAAAAAGCCCAAGGGATGGGGGACTGAAGGGAACACATCGTGGACATCACTGCCAGCCTTCCCTATGGCCTGCTCTCCTGATGTCCTTCCAATTACGTTAGTGGACTTACCTTGTTTTATTAAAATATATTTTAGGCCAGGCAGTAGTGGCACATACCTTTAATCCCAGCACTTGGGAGGCAGGGGCAGGCTGATCTCTGTGAGTTTGAGGCCAGCCTGATCTAATAGAGCAAGTTCCAGAACAGGCTCCAAAGCTACAGATGAAACTCTGTCTCAGAAAACAAAACAAATCAAAAAAAAAAAAAAAGATGTATCTTAGATCCTTGAGCTGAAGATGGCAGGAATAGGTTTTAGAAGAGCAGGACACAGGACCTGGAGTGAATATTGTTTTCCTTCCCTTTGAATCTTCTGTGCTTGGCTGTGCCAGGAAGGCTGGCATGGAACTCAGAAGTAGTCACATGTCTGTAGGTGGAGGCTGTTCATTCATTTCCCGGCCGCCCTGACCCAAAATAATCACACAGAAACTTTATTAATTATAATTAATTAAGGCCAACAGCTTAAGCATATTTCTAACTAGCTCTTACATCTTAAAGTACCCATTCCTATTATTTTATATTTTACCTCAAGTCTGGTGGTTGGCCTCTCTCTGACTCCACCTTCTCTCCTCCTCTATCTGCTTGGAATTCCTACCTCACTCTATTCTGCCCTACCAGTAGGCCAAAGCAGCTTTATTCATTAACCAATTCACAGCATACAGAGGGGAATCCTACATCACCTCCCTTTTCTGTCCAAATAAAAAGGAAGGTTTTAACTTTAACATAGTAAAATTACATATAACAAAACAGGTATCAAGCAAGAATTACAGTTACAATATTTATATCTACTTTATCTTTTATCATAACTAAGGAAAACTATAATTATAACTATTTATTTTTAACTCCATCAAAGACCCCAGAAGGATATAATATTACCTAAGTAAACAGGAAGTACATTGTAAGTAACTTTTAAAACTCTAGAATTGACAGAGACATCTCACTGCCTGAACCCACAGTTCTTCTGTATCGTTGCAGCATCCATCTTTAGCCTACACGCCCATAGTTTTTGGCAGATGTTTCCATGAAACAGGAAATTTGAAGATCTCTTATGCCTTGTACTGGTAAAGTTCAACAGGTGCTTTCTTCTGTGTCCTGTAAAGTGTCTGGCAGTCTCTTTTATGATGCAGGAACCCTTAAGGACCATCTCACCTTTAGGCAAGTTTAGCAGTCATTTTTCTGTGGGTCCTGCATGTCCAGTTCATACAGCATGACATCAAGCAGACCAGGCAAGAGCAGCTTCTTGCCCAAATGGCTAACCAACTCCAGAAGGAGCCTCTTTTATGCCCATCATCCTCTTGAAGTAGATAGATTGTTTTTGCCAGGAGCAGATGTGTCTCATTGTCATGAAAAGTCCTAAGTTCTTAAACATTTTAAATGCCATATTTTGTTAGTCTTTGAAAGGTTTCAAGAATAACTATCTGGTCTTGGTCCACCAAACCACATTAGTCTGGAAGAAATCCACAGGTTCTTATCCTCTGTGGAAACAAAAGCAGAACCTCTTTTCCAAAGCAACATATCCTTAGACCCAAATTTTGAAGTCAAGATACTTTTAAAATATATATGTTGGTTTAGCTTAGCAGCCTGTACAATGAAATGTCTGTGTACTTAGCTCATTCACAGTCAAAAAATTTAAATAAAACACAATAATATACATAATCCAGACCCTCTGTGTATTTCCATCTTTACATGAATTATTTTTCTTTACTCCTTTATCTAAGACTGTCTGTATTCTGTCTCTTTCAAAGACTTCATTTTGTTTTTTTCTTTACTCTCTTTTTTCTCTCTCTCAAGCCTACATACATTTTTTAAACACACTGTGTCTCGTTTAGAGGTCTTTTGCATTTGAATTTGTCTTATTATATATCTGAAATTCTTTTCTGTCCAGGAGTGCTTCTTAAAATGCTAAGCGGCATTACTAGGACTAAGGCTGCTTTGCCTTTTGGCTCTACCTGGTCTAAAATGGCAGAGGTCCATTCAGTGCCAGCTCTGCGAGCCATGGTCACCGTCCCATTTCCAGGCACACAGTGGATCTATGTTGCCATTAAGCAAGTCGCAGCACTCTGCTCAGAAACCCCATTCAAATGCTCGGTCTCCTGAAAGAGCCAGAGCTGTTCTGACAACTAGCACAAAGCAGGAATTTGCCATTTTGAAACCTGAATCAGGAAGACCTCTCTTAAAGGAGCCATGGTGTCCCAGTTTGTTGCCAGCAAACAGAGCCTTTCTGAAAAAAAATGCAGCTACTAAGAAGCGGTGCTTGGTCCCATTTTTGTGGGTCTAGAAGTCCTCTTTTTTTTCTTTTAAAGCTTTTTTTTTTTAGGTCTTATGTAGATTCATGCTCCAGGCGGTGGGTGCCATTCTTTTGGCAGAGGTGTCTTTCCTACGGCGGCTACATGGCATCTCTCTGACTCTTCCTTCTTTCTTCCTTTATCTGCTTAGAATTCCTGCCTTACTTTATTCTGCCCTGCTGGTAGGCCAAAGCAGCTTTATTCATTAACCAGTGGTTCACAGAGGGGAATCCCACATCACACGTCCTCAGAATCATGGGAGCTGGGCTTCCAGGTACCATAGACACAGTGGCTGTGTATGTGGCTCTAGTGCGTGGTTTCTTACGTCTCAGACAATTTCAATATATCCAAGGCGGTAGCAGAATGCCCAAAGTAACAGAAAACCATGCAGCCATCCTAGTCATGCCAGTCCTTCTCCACAGCACAGCACTGATGGGCTGTGGAGGGCACCCCTGTAAAGTCACCAGTCATGGAGGGCTTCCTGGAGGTGGGGGTCCTTCATCCTTCTTTCAGCTTGGAAGACTGGCTAGATCTGATGAAAGTCTTTTTAATATTGAGGCTGTCACTATTTTCACCCTTCAAACTTCTAGAATAGCAGGAAATGATTATTACTTTATAAGACAGGTTTTCCTTTTGTCCCCTTCTTTTATTGTTCCAAGAATTATGTAAAGCCAATGTAGGCGGAGATGGTAATTTTGGTCTTGGCTACTGTCTGTCTCTGCAGTGAGGTCAGAAGAGGGAGCACACTACCATCCTCCTCAGCATCCCAGAGACCAAACAATGAGATGATCTGCAGGATAAACCACCAAGAAGAAGGTAGCATCCCACTAAGGTCACATCACTGACAGAAGTTAGCATGTAGGCAGAGCTCTCATGACTAAGCTGATAGGAGACATAGCCAACAAGCGTGTAGCCTGGGACACATAAGACAAATCCCAAGACAGGATATATGGCCACAGGACATACACCAGCCCATTACTACCTTAAGCATCACGGCCTCTTCCCTCAGCCATCTCCTCTGTCCTGTGCCGCAGCCCCATCGCTGCTGGAATCCAGCACACTCCCCAGGGCTGACCTCAGATGGAATTCCCACCCACTTTCATTTTCTCTCCCTGAGCCTACCAACCCCTCCCTCCTTCACTTTGTCTGAATAAGATTACCTGCTGCAGACGTAAACATACCAACCAAGGAAAAGGAGGCTGGAGTGTCAATGTATTAGATTTTGCAACAGAATTGCTACTAATGGAAGCCCTTGAGAGAGTAGGAGCTACTGCAGAAATACATTTATTCCATTCCTCATTCACGTCTCTTTTGGACAAAAGACACACAAGGACACCTTGCCCGGCCATTCTCCCTCGCATCTGGTTTCTATGGAAAGTAAAAGCAAAGTAAGAAAGCCGGAGGATGATGTCATCGGGCAGAGGTGGCTGTGGAGAGATGGACTGAGAACTTTCTATGTGTCTTCTGCTAAGAGAGGAAGCCAGTCCAGCCACAGTGTAACTTCTCATGAGATTTCATGCCACATTGGAGAAAAACAAGAGGAAATGAGTCAACTGGCTACTCACTGCCCTCCAGGTTGGGGGCCACACGGAGGCCTGATACTTCTGTCTCGGTGACTCATCCATCACTTGCTGGCTTGGGTGAGGAACAGAAGGGATAAGACAATGACTCAGCTTCAAACCCCTCTTCCACACTGGGCCCTGTAAGGCAAGGGTGGGCGAGGCTCAGTCCACATTCGCCTAGGGCTTCCAGCTTCTCTGGGAATTCCACCAGGATGGCACCATAAGGAGCCAGAGGTGAGGCCTTGGTCTCAATCTCCCGAGCCTTTAGGATTCTGGATGCTCAGCCACAGGGGCGACATCACCATTTGGTGCCACCACTTTCTCTTTCACTTGATTTTCTTCTCTCTTTAGCAGCTTTGATTTGAAACTTTATCCATAGTTTACAGCTTCCTTTCTGTTTGTCTGGTTTGTTTTGTTTTCATTTTTTGTTCTGTTTGGTTTAGACAAGATTTCACAGAGCCCTGGCTGACTACAGACTCACTGTTGCCAAGGCTGACCTTGATCTCCTGACCCTCCTGCCTCCGATTGCAATGCTGGGATTGCAGTACTGCATGTTTAGTTAACAGTTTCTGTGTGTGTGTGTCTGTATATGTGTGCGGCTTGTATGTGTGTATGTGTCGTGTGTGTGGTGTGTATTTCATGAGTCATGTATGAATGTCTGAGTATAGTTAGTCATGTGAGTGTTCATGTATGTGTGTGAGTGTGTGTGTGTATGTGTGTGTGTGTGTGTGTGTGTGTGTGTGTGTGTGTGTGATATGTGTGTAGGAGCCAGAAGTCAATCTTCAGTGCCATCTCTCAGGCGCTGTCCTCCCTATCTGGGGAGACAGTCTCCCTATGGACCTGAAGTTCACAGATTCCCCTAAACTGTCTGCCTGTGAACACCTGAAATACATGTTTCCTCTTTCTAACTTTGGGTTATAAAAGTGTACCACCACGACTGGCTTTCTAAACGTGTTCTGGGGACTGGCCTCAGGTTCTTATACCAGCACGACAAGCTCTTTACTGGCTGAACCATCACCCCCTCCTTAGGTCCCGTCTTTCCAGCACCTTCTCCCTGTCCAGATGGAGGGAAGAGTGCCCGCTCATCAGCTGGGCGCTGGCTCATGCCAACAACTCAGTGGCGTTTGGGAAGTGTGGGAGGCTTTCTGTGCTAGATGAACGAATGAACAAACAAGTAAGTGTGCCAGTGTTTCCTGAGCTGTTTGCCCCTGTTGACATTCTGTGTGTGCTCAGCAGGAGGAAATAGAGGTGCTGTCTCCTTGTGAAGTCAGCAGTGGCCTCAAGCCTGCAGCCTGCTCACCTAGACGTCCAGCTAACATTCTGGGATGGCTGTTGATATGTTCTACCCAACAGCTCTGCTTGCCTCAGACAGGATAGCAAATAGTCTCTGCACTCCAGCGCGAGCATGCTATCGGCTGGCATGCCCTTATGTCTGAAGAAGCCACTCAGAGCCACCAGGAAGGACAGCGACTCTGCAGGTGAATACAGCATTTCTGTTGTTTCTGCCAGAGTCCGCAACTCAGGCAAATCTCAAAACCCTGCCTAGGAAACAAAGTACCCAGGGGGAGAAGTCTGACTTCCTATTACTCAGTTGAAGTCACACAGTAGGAAGCAAATGAACCTGATTAAAGAAAATAGAGTACATTTCTGCCTTGGCAGAGAAAAAAAATATATATGAATAAATTTTTAAATGCGCTTGAAAGTGCCCCTTGTTTTTGGTGGTTTTAGGAACCGGACTCCTGAAGTTAGAGCGCCACCTGCTGTCTAATTATAAAATGGACTGTCTCAAGCGTTTGGACAGATGGCCATAGAGTCACAGTTTTAAACACAAAGGTCTATGATGCCGAGATAGAAAGGCACACATATGTGACAGCCTGAATCATTTGGCTGAGTTTAGGGCAGGGGAATTTCCCATGAGTCTGGAGTGACTCCAGGAGACGCAAGGCCTTGTGCAACCAGAGGCTTCTCAGAGAGGCAGAGCTGACGGGCTGCCACACTTTCTAGTAGGACTCTTGGCGGCTGAAACTGAAACTGAGCGCTTAATGTGTGGAAAGAAGCAATTGTGGCTGCATATTGGATACAATAAGCTTCCAGAAATTTTTTCCATGGAATCGCAGAATCATAGGAGTGTTGAACCTTTGAATTCTATGCTCCATGGGCGGGTCATAGAGAGCTTTGTGCATGGCTGAAGTTTCTCTTGTGCATGTCATTTTAGGGCACTAAAGAGAATAAGGGCTCTGGAATGACAGTGCATTGGTACTGGGGATGTGAGCGGCATCACTTGTATACCCTCTTCCTGGGCAGAGGCGAACACCTTTCTCTCCCATCCCTACTAGAAACAAAGCTTTTCTAGGCAAACCTTCAGAATAAGATTAACATACAAGGGCTGGAGAGATGGCTCAGTGGTTAAGAGCATTGACTGCTCTTCCAGAGGTCCTGAGTTCAATTCCCAGCAACCACATGGTGGCTCCAACCATCTGTAATGAGATCTGGTGCCCTCTTCTGGCCTGCAGACATACACGCAGACAGAATATTGTCTATATAATAAATAAATAAATATTTTTTAAAAAAGATAAATCCCACTTCAGGTCATAGGAAACTAAGTCATTAAAGAAAAAAAAGATTAACATACAAATATCTAGACAAGGAAAAGAGAGCTGAGGGGCTGGCTCTGTCAGTGAAGGACCTGAGTGTGAGTCCCATGTGAAAAGCCAATTGTGGTAGGTAGTGCAAGCTTGTAATCCCAGAGCTGAGGGGGCAGAGCTAGGTAGATCCCTGGGCACCTTGGCCAGCCAGCCTAGCCTAATTGGCAAGTATTAGTCCAGTGACAGACCTACCCCCCACCCAAAAAAAGTAGGGGCTGCCAGGTGATGTGGAATTTCCCTCTGTATGATGTGATTATCATTGATGAATAAAGAAACTGCTTTGGATCTATAGCAGGGCAAAACTTAGTTAGGCGGAGAAAACTAAATGGAATGCTGCGAGGAAGGAGGCGGAGTCAGAGAGAAGCCATGTAGTGCCAGAGCAAGATGGAACTTTACCTGGTAAGCCACAGCCACATGGCGATACATAGATTAATAGAGATAGCCAATAAGAAGCTAGAGCTAATGGGTCAAGCAGTGTTCTAAATAATATATTTTCTATGTGATTATTTTGGGGCTAAGCGGCCAGGAACTAACTAGCAGCCTCCGTACTACAGCCAGGTGGTGGTGGCGCACAGCTTTAATCCCAGTACTTGGGAGGCAGAGGCAGGTGTATCTCTGTGAGTTTGAGGCCAGCCTGGTCTATAGAGCAAGTTTCAGGACAACTAGCAGTTACACAGAGTAACCCTGTCTTGGAAAAAAAAAAAAGCACAAACCAAAAAGTAGAGGCTGGAGCAATGGCTCAGCAATTAAGAACATTAGTTGCTCTTCCAGAGGACCCAGGTTTGATTCCTAGCACTTGCCTGACAGCTCACAACCATATGTAACTCCAGTTCCAGGGCATCTGATGCCCTCTTCTGGGCCAGTCCACCAGCACCAGGCCAAATGTGATGCAAAGACAATACATGCAGGCAAAACACCTATATACATGGAACAATGACAACAATAACGATAACAACAGTCAGCATTTGGTCTCCACAAGCACACACCAACATCTATGTGCACTGCACACATGTACCGGCACATGCTAAAGAAGAAAACACATGTGTTACTTCAAAGAGCAAAGGGTTGCCAATTAAATGCCCCTCAAGACCAGTTTGAGGGTGTATTGTGTGTGAAGGCTGTGACCAACATGGCAGAGCTAGAGATGGAAACTCAAAGAGAAACTGTTGATGAGAACCAATTTAGAGGTCACAGGAACCAGAGAACGTCTGACTCAGGATGTGTGCTCCTCAGGGCTAACCTCATATAGCTGCTTTGATGGGCTTGCCTCTTCCTTCCACTGCCAGTTCAGCACCTCTGCCTCTCTGCCCCTCAGCCCTCTAACATCCCAGGTCCCAGCCCCTCAGCCCTGCAGTGCCTTAGCCCGGGAAAGTGTGAAGAAGAACATACTACAGCCGAGGTGCTTCTTGCAAAACCACACCCTAAATAATTTAGATGTGGTGGCATGATACATCGTCTCCAACATAAATCAAACCTTTTTCTTTTTTCCAAGTTTTTACTATCTCCATTCAGTTCCTGTGGCATTTATGTTACCCCATTTGCAGTAGACCTATGACTCATTACTTGTCCTGCTCCCAGTAAAGCCCCACGTGTGCATGCCGCCTCTCTACCTACCGCAAAACTCCTCTCAACCCTAACGACAGGCACAAGTGGAATTAAATGGTATTTGCAGGGAGATGTCTGGAACCTAAGAGCGTCTGAGTCTCTTGTGATTGAATTATGCTCAGTGAAATTTTGATGTCAAGGATATTTCCTTGCTAGGTAATTTCCTAAGCAGAACATCTGCATGGCTAAACATGACATGGGTTGACTTACAGTCAAGCAGGGTCTAAGTGAGCCTGCACATCATTTACACTAAGGATAAATGAAGTCCAATTTGTGCATTTCATTTGGTGAGGACTGAAGCCTTCTGGGCAACAGAAACAGACCCGAGGGCCTTACGGTAACTCTCCAACATTGTTAAAGGCCATCAAGGCACGACAGTGACGCTAGCTATCTCCATGTTATAAATTGCAAGGACCGAGCAACATTGTACCCTCATTCTCCTCAGGATCAGCTTCATGGGACAGCAAGAACAGGCAAGCCTGGCCTTCTTGGAATGCTTTGCTGAACAATTATTAGCTTCTTGGTTTATAAATAAATCTCCTTTCTAATTTAAAAGGAAAAGTTGCCTCCTCTACAACCCTCTCTCTAGAGTCTGTCCACATCATGAATTCAGATTCACATTTCTCCATCAATAAAGTCTGCCTGAAATAATGCATAGTGTTTATAAAGCAATGGGATGGATGACACAGACACCTGTATACACGCCACTGCAAGGCATTTCCTTCCCTGTTGGTTTTCTGATGATATAAACATGCCATGATAATGCAGATTCAGGAGTGACATTGAACAAGAATATTATTTTGAATTTTAAATATTTTTTATATTTTTCACATTCTAAGAAAACTTGGATGTTCTTGATTCACGAAAAATGATTATAAAAATTTAGAGAGCATCTTAATTACTATGCATGATACATTTGTAAAAATGAAACATTTGTAAGCCATGTCTATCTTCCTAATTCATTCATTTTCTACTAAATTAGGTGTCTCACGTTATTAAACACACCCCTTAGGCAGCCACCTTCTACTTTATAGTCATCCCAGGCTTTCCACAATGAGATGTATAAACTTCAAAAGTCATTGATTTCAACAGATCGGGGCCTGGGCATTTATGTTAAGTGATTACCATGCCACCATTTATTGAGAATTGCATGATGAGAACCAACATTTTTACTGTGTTGATTTTACCTATCTAAAATGTGAAGATAAATATTGTTTTATTTTGAAGATCAAGAGCCATGCATACCTCAGACCGGGTGGCTAGTAAAAGTTGACACTCAATAAATGATACGAGAGGATCAAACTCTTCTGACTTCCAAATCCAGACTTTGCTGTGCCACACACGCGAACAATCTATTACAGATCACAAATAATCTTATTTAAATAAATCAATATGATTCTTATCTATGAATGTATCATTTCTGCCATTAGTTGGTTTTTTAAAAGCGTCACACATGACTGAATTCTAAGTAGGCAGAGCAGGCTGCAGAGGGTAGGGGCTACCGGGTGCTATGACATCAGGGATATGATGAGATTGTGGGTGCTGACTTTGGGGTGACATGTGTTTGGGGTTTTAATAGGATGTAATGAGTTCAGGGATGCTGACTGAAGAGTATGTGAGTTTAGGGTGTTCTGTCTTTAGGGGTACAATGAACTTATGGGGACAAAGAGTTCAGTGAGCTCTGGCTGTTGTGAACTCAAGACAGGGCCACATCACAATTTTTATGAGGCATTTCTGTAAATGGGTCTCTCTGTATAAACTGTTGACAAAGACACAGCACCACTGTGTTGGTATAGAGATCATGAAATACAGGCTGGGTTCGTGACTGTCTTCATATTCTTTTTATTTTTTATTATTGGAGTTTTTTGGTGTTTGGTGGTTTTGTTTGTTTTTGAGACAACTTCTCACTACAAAGCCCGAACCAGCATCGAGTTTATAATCCTTCTGCCTCTTTCCCTCTAGGGCTGGAATTATAGGTGTACAACACCATGCCTAATAGTTTTTTTTTTAAAAAAAATACAAGTTAATTTACATTTGCCTTTCAAACCTATGGCACCGTGTCTGCTGTGCCTAACATGGAAATCAGCACTGGCTGGGGCCACACGAGTGTGGCTTTTCCTCGCTCCCGAGCTCCTGCCATCAGGAGTCGGTCATCCACATGCTTCACCCACTAGGGTAAATGCCTTTGGAAGAATTCACCTTGCATTAGTACCCTCTTGACCAATTTATACAGACAATCTAGCAAAGACTCGCATCTGTGGCCTCTGACGAAGAGGGGAAGGCAGGGTAGAGGCTGTCCTGGGGACAGGGGATGGTTCTGCCACAGTCTCTGTCCTCTGACCCCTGGGTGTCTGTGTACTCACCTGGCCTTGCATTCTGCGTCAGATGGTGTTGTTTGCTTTGTTTTTTCTGCATACAACAGCAGCAGATTTTCTTATAGAAATCAGTGTATCTTACATTAGAGGAAAACTCCAGTATTTTTTCTAGCATATATATAAACACGTCTACACATGTTCATCTAGACTTATAGTGGATGTACAGACTTCATGTCTTCCTTTACCCTGATAAATTAACTCCTTTGGCTCTTTACTACAGTGACGTTTTAAGGTTTTGCTAACATGTTTGATTTTTCATTTGGAGGTTTAATGCAGAGATCTAGAAGTCAGTGCCACACACATTGCCTCAGTTCATGTGTGTCTCTGTAACTACAGGAAAACTACAATGTAGTGCCCCCTGTGCACTCTACCAAAGAGGCTGCATCACTGCCTTCTTTTAACATGTTTCCTAGACCCCAAGTTTTATTAATAAAACCTGGAGAGTTAGAGAAATTTACTTAGTAAATGCTACTTTTCCTACGCAGTATAATTCCATTTTGAATTTAAATTTTTAGTATTTTTTCAGATTACGTTTATACCAAAAATATTTTCCTAAATTTTTTTAAATAATTTGTTTTTTATTATTAATTGTGTGTGTGTGTGTGTGTGTGAGAGAGAGAGAGAGAGAGAGAGAGAGAGAGAGAGAAAGAGAGAGAGAGAGAGGAGGAATGCTACTTGCAGGATTGAGTTACTTTCTTCTTCAATTAGGTCTTAGGGACTGAATTCAAGCTGTCAGGCTTGGTGGCAAGTGGCTTACACATTGAGCCATCCTACCAGCCCAACAAACAAATTTTATGCAAATATTTAGATTTCAATTGCTCACCGTTAGTCATTTGCGTGTTCTGCATTTTATGCACAAAGTTTACCATCAGGTACAAAGTACTACCATATTTTAGTACAATGTAGAATGTTTAAATCAAACTAATCTTCATATCGACCACCACTAATATTCAATATTTTTATGACCACGGCATTTCAAAGCTGACTCTCCTCACAAGATTTCCATGTATGGTACTCAATTATTACATCGACCATGCTGTATCTCTGATCGCAAAGAAGGGCAAACATCACACTGACTTCTCCAAAAACAAATCCTGTTGAGAAGCAAGCAAGGGATGTAAGAGACAGTTGTCTGAAGAAGACGTACAAGTGGCCTTCAGACACGGAGAAATTCCCAGCATTGCTAATCATTAGGGAGATGCAAATTAAAACAATAATGAGCTATCACTCTACACCTGCTAGGATGGCTGTTATCAAAAAGACGCGAGAATGTGGAGAAAAAGGAAACCTTGCCCACTGCTGGAGTGAGTGTTAATTAGCCCAGCTACAGGGGTCCTCACAGAACTACAAATAGAATGACTTCTGGGTATTTACCCCAAAGATTGGAAATCAGTTTCCCAAAGAGCCGTCTACACACCCGTGGTTACTGCCGCTCTGTTCACAGTGCCCCTGAGTGTCTATCGGGTGGATGCTTTCAGGGAAGGTGGTGTGCAAACACAATATAATATTCAGTTGTATAAAGAGTCTGCAACAATAATAACAAAACTGGGTGGAATTATTCTGAATGAGCTAAACGTGGAACAGTAACTACCACCTGTCTTCCCCTGCATGGAGTCTGGGGCATCTGAAGCAGAGACCACAAGGTGTGTGTTGGGGTGCAGAGCGCTGGTCCTCTTGTGCCAAAACTATCGATATAGTAAGGGTGACACCTAAAGCTCTCCCCTCCTCCTCCTGGTGCAAACTGGCTCCTCACACATGCTGGGCAGTGCTTTACCACCGTTGAGGTACCGTGTGACATCCTCTACCCTTGATTCTTTAGAGAAGTGCTGAAGTCATCCAGAATGACCTTGAACTCATAACTCTCCTTTGTCCGTCTCTCCAGTGCTGACATTATAGGTGCACACACAGCACCCATCACACCAGCCAATTTTCAGCAGAACAGAGCATCAAGGCCTGCTTCCAGAGCCGTGCACATTTGAGAACCACCTTCTAACTGGAGACTCGATTCTCTTGTTCAGCCTAGAGAAGCCGTACACTTCACCATGCCCCACCATGTCTTTGACTATTATTACAGACAAAATGCCAACCTCGCTGGTTTAGTTTCCTTCCTGTGGAACTGCACTAATCATCTCTCTCTCTTTTTCTCTCTCTCTCTCCCCTTCCCTCTCCCTCTTTCCTCCTCCCTCCCTCTTTCTCTGTCTACGTTGACCACGTGTGTCGAGTGTTCATTAGATGCCATGGGCTGTATTAAATTCTCACACATAACAGTTTCCTTTCCTTCACCTTGGCAATCCGAGGCAGTAGCATTGTCTGTGTTCTTCGGATGGAAAATTCTGCCAAGCTCACACCTGTAGTGGGAGTTGATCGTCCCCTAAAACTCAGGCCCTGTTGTACACATGCCGCGAGCTCTTCCATTTCTGTCTACCGCACCTCCGTCCGCCTTTTGCACAGGATTGCCTTTCTTCTCTCTCCATTTAAGAATGCAACAACTGGGGTTCGTGGCTCTAGCTGAAAGTCAGGTTTTCCCAACTGTCCTTTCTGCTCTCTGCAGCATCCAGGTGGATGAATTCAGCAACAGATTGTTCATTTCCCCTGATGCTCCTTCTCCCCTGTGCCCCTTCCCTTCGCACCCTACGCTGGCTCTCTCCCAGTCCGTTGTCCCTTCGACATTTTACTCCTGTTTCAACAGACAATGGGATGTTTCCACTCTATTAATAATAAATGTTTTTCTAAAAATGTTTTAGAGATTTTTTTAAAAGAAAAACACCGGTTTCATTGAATTGTTAAGATGAAGCTCACTGCCTGTGACTGGTCTGTGAGCAGTTTGTGAAAGACCCCTTTATTCCTTTCCACTTTCCAGTGCAGCTGTGAGTCCTTGTCCAGGGTCTGGCCCTGTGACATCCTGAGAACATGCATGAGGGTCCTTCTCCAGTCCAAATTGTCTGACTCTGCTGCATCCTTGTTGAATTCTGAAAGGAGTTTTCATGGCCTGACCATTGGACCTTTGACCCTTGGTTTACTCTGAGAACCCAGCTCTGACATTTATGTGTTACTAACAAGCTATATGATTACTTTCAGCCTCCAGTCCCTCATCTGTGAGTTCAGGGGATTGTGACACTGTCATGAAGAAATGCATGTGACACTCCCAGCAGCATTTCACAGAACGAAGCGCCCAGCATAGGTCGTTTTGCCTTCCTTTGACTTTGATACAGGGGTTGGACTCCAGCTTCCACCACATGGTCAAGTGGTAGAATTATGATCACCCACATTCCATCTGTCCTAAAGCTCTTCCAGCCGGGAGAGAACCGTCGAGCATCACCTTCAAAGGAAGGCCCTGGGCCCTCTGCATCCCTCAGCATTCTCAGGGGTGGGAGTAGGGTCGGGAGGGGCTTGAGGGTCAACAGCCGTATTAGGGCTTTCAAGAAACTTGAGTCCTGGGGCTGGGGAAAGAGCTCAGTTGGTAAAAACCTGCTGCACAAGCATGAGGGTCTGAGTTCAGCTTCCTAGAACCCGTGGTTATAAAGCTGGGTATGGCAGGGCGGTGGTGGCGCACGCCTTTAATCCCGGCATTCAGGAGGCAGAAGCAGGCGGATCTCTGTTGAGTCTGAGGTTAGCCTGGTCTACAGAGAGAGTTCCAGGGCTACACAGAGAAACCCTATCTTGAAAACTAAAAAGCAAAAAAAAAAAAAAAAAAGTAAAGAAAAAAAGCTGGACATGGTGGTATACCCCACACCTACAACC
>PVIU01004195.1:83376-131154 GCA_004026605.1 Ondatra zibethicus
CTAGTCCAATGCTGAGGCCACAGAGGCAGGGGGATCCCTGGAGCTGGACATGGTGGCATACCCCACACCTACAACCCTAGTCCAATGCTGAGGCCACAGAGGCAGGGGGATCCCTGGAGCTGGACATGGTGGCATACCCCACACCTACAACCCTAGTCCAATGCTGAGGCCACAGAGGCAGGGGGATCCCTGGAGCTGGCTGCTCAGTCTAGCTGAACTGGAGGGGTCCAGGTTCAGTGAGAAATCTTGTCTCAAAGAGTAAGGTGAAGTGTATGGAAGCCACTCAAGGTCAACCTCTGGCCTCCATATTTCTGCAGACACACCTGGGAAGCCAGCCTCTGATGCCATTTGTGGCACCCTTGGTCCATGTAGACTTCTGTGTTCTATGTTGTTTAGGGAATGATAGCATGAAAAAGTGGGTATGTGTTCAGTACACAGACAGGTTTTTTTTTAAATCAGTTCTATATAATTATGGGCTTGCTGTGACGTTTTCAGTCATGTATAATATGTTTTGGTTGTTGTTATTTGTTCTTTATTTTATTTTGTTCATTCCCTAGTTACTTTCTCTTTTCCTCAGTGTTTCCCATGCAGGGATGATTGAGTCTGTGGATACAAAACCCAAGGGTACAGGGATTAGGGCTACCCCTGCAGAGGTTCCCAGCGCCCACATCTGGTTGCTCACAACCTCCTGTAGATCCAGTTCCATAGAATCCAGTGTCCCTTTCCATGCTCCAAGGATACTGAATTGGAGTGGCATACATTTACACAGATATAACCATGTAAATAAAAATAATAAAAATAAATATTAAAAAAGAATCCCCCAGAAAATAGGTGAAAGTTAATGAGCTCTAATTTTTCCTATGCTCACTCTTGAAATTTGATTATATATCAGGCTGAAGAAACAAACAAAAACTCAGAGACACAGAGGTCAACTCTATTTCAAACATGTTTTCCTTTGGGGCCTCTGATGGTTTTCTACTACCATTTGCATTATAGTTTGAAGAGATCAAATAGTGGACTATATAAGGGGAAACCATGAAAAAGAGGGAGGGTAGAGAACAGGTCTCCCAGGAAGACAGGGTAGGGGCCAAGGCCATTGTGGGAGGTAAGGGTCAGGCAAAGCGGTGATGGGAGAAGCAGAGCCTGGGGAAGCAGGGGCCATGCCCTCTCTCCCAAAGGAGTATTCCCACGTCACATAAATGAGCCAGGGAGAGAAGCTGAGCCACAGGAATAAAAACATTTCCGAAGCCCACATCAGAACTCTCTTATGTCTCGTGTTTCCAGGATGCCTGGTCTACAGGCTTAAGACAAAGGAACAAACAAATGGACAAACAGAAACCATGGTGACCAAACAACTAAACACCTGTGGAGGAACTTCCTGTCCAGCTGGCTCACCCCTCTATGCCAGGCCTTCTCAGAAGCTCCGGGGCAGGTCAGTCAGTGGCTTGCCATCATCGCCGCTGTGGAGGAACACTTCAGAACAACTGTCTCCAACAGCCCTGCTAAACAGGATAATGTAGCGCCGCTCGGATCCTGGTCTAACGCAAACAGTTCAGAATGCAGCCAGTAAAATCAATAGCTTTTGGCCTCTGAAGGCTTCAGCCCCGGTAGTGCTGCCAACCGAGTGGCTGATTATTCCCCAGCCTTTGATAGCTGCTTGGCCACCACCCCAAAAACTGTCTGCTTGGCGTCCTCTGCTTTTGACAACCGGAGATACTAGACAAAGCCCTTGAATGTCCAAACGGGGACAGACATGCTCTTTGGGTCTGGCTAATTAGATGATTTTTGTAACCGAAATGCATAACCCAAAAATTTGCCCCAGCACAAAAGCCTTAAGCAATGAATTGCTTAGGCCAAGAACTAGCTCTCTAACCTCCCATAGCCTCTAGCATTTTTTTTAAATTGAGAGGGGAGGCATGTGCAGCTTGTCCCTAGGAGAGAGTGGGGCAAGAGGGTGCTGTAGAAGAACCCAGGTCACACTCCTACCTGCCACCTACAGACCATCTGTCCCTTCAGTGCGTCTGCAACTCTACTGAGGAAGGACTCCGGAGAGGAGGAGAGGAACGGGACACAGCGATGATTGTCTTTGTCTCCTCAGGCCCAGGTGACGCTGGATAAAACGAAAGCAGAAGTAGCGCTAACTACTTAACGCCCAGATTAACTTTCAGCAGATTCTTCTAGACATAACAGCTCAGCTCTATTCTGCACAACACTGGGAATTCTGAATCTAGCTTTCTATTTCTTTTGACTTTTATGCCATTAAATTAGAAACTCGAAAGTTGACAAAATCTGAGCAGGTCTATGCTTTGTGAGCAAGCTGGGGAAGTCTATTGTATGTCTCCATAGGAGGCAGAGACTGCAAGGCAGAGGTGGGCAGAGGCCGTTTACCAGCAGCCTCTTGGACTTGAAGGGAAATGAGTAGAGAGGGAAAGTAAGGAGAGGAGAGGAGAGGAGAGGAGAGGAGAGGAAAGGAGGGGAGGGGAGGGGAGGGAAAGGGAGGGAAGGGGAGGGAAAGGGAGGGAAGGGGAGGAGAGGGGAGGGGAGGAGAGGAGAGGAGAGGAGAGGAAAGGAGAGGAGAGGAGCGGAGGTGTCTTTTGTAGGTGTCCTTAAATCCACTTCTTGTTAAGGCCAGCTGAGGGTTACATCTACCTCTGGGAGGAGCAAGATGAAGGCTACCTTTCTCCATTAGGGGATTGCCATGATTTAAAGAGCAGCCTTCCAGCATGTTCCAGCACTCAGCTGTCTCATCAGGGAGTCCTTTAGATTAACAAATGAGAACATTCTAGCATCACTGGAGGGATTATTACATGGCGTTAAATATTTCATTTATCTGACACCACTCGCCCTGACTAACAGCTATAATTTATTAAACTGGCTTCCCATAGAAACAACTCTGTAGTTTCTCAGGGAGGGGCTCGCCTTTCAAGGTCCTTCCCTGCCATCTCTGAAAATGAGCATTTTTTTTTTGCAGCTCCTCTCCCACACCTGACATGTGGGAGGTGATGTCTTGTAGTAAGGAGGCTGCTAGTTAGTTCCAAGCCACTTAGCCCCAAAATAATCACACAGAAACTGTATTATTTAAATCACTGCTTGGCCCTCTAGCTCTAGGTTCTTATTGGTTAATTCTTACATCTTATTTTAACCCATCTCTATTAAAATGTGCATCACCACGAGGTCATGGCCTACCAGCAAAGTTTCAGTATGTCTGTCTCTGGTGGCAGATCCATGGCATCTCTCTGACTCTGTCTCCTTTCTCCCAGCATTCAGTTTTGTTTTCCCCCTCTAGCTCTGCTCCCCTATAGCTTTCTGTAGGCCCAAAGCAGTTCTTTTATTAGCCAATGATATTCACAACATACAGAGGGGAATCCTACATCAACGTCCTGTTAGTGGGCAGGCTGAGCAGTAGGGTGACTTGTGTGAATGGCCCCTGCCCCCAACGGTAGACATGTCAAAGTCATGGTCACAGCACGGTGCTAGTGGGTCATGGTTGGGTTTTTGGGAGGCAGCATCTAGTGGGATGATTTAGATTGCTGAGGGCATGCAGTGAAGGGGACGGACTCTTCATCCCTTCCCTTCTTGCCCTGATCCTTGGCTCATGAGGTCAGATATTTGCTCCACCATACAGATCAGCCATGGTGCAAATTTCCTGCTAAAGCCCCAAAGAATGGGACTGCTTGATGACAAACTAGAACTTTCAGAAATGTGAGCCAATTTAAACCTTTTTCTCCTTGTAAGCTGATTATTTCATATATTTTGTGATAACAATACAAAGCTAATGCAAGAGGTGAACGGGGAAGAAAGCATACGGACTGCAGGGATTCAATCAAGCCAGTAACCATGCACAGAGGTCAGTCTGGTGATACCGGGGAAGCCTCCAAACCAAGAACCTTCTCGACTTCTCATTTCTCTTCCTCACAGGTGGAGAGTAACTTACGTTGGGATCCTTTTTTGTTTTCTGCTGGATGAAATATTTCCCATAAGAAATGCAATTCCCTTCAGCTCTCTCCCAATGGTTCTCATCAAACAAGCAGGAAGACAGCCACCGAAGAGAAGACTGGAGGCTGAGGGTCCTTGCCACACACAGACAGTCCTTCCCCCATTCTTCTGACGGCAACTCTTGGAGGCAGACTTACTATACTTAATAAAGTTCTCCTTGATCTGGGTGAATTTCCACATGCCACCATCCCTTAATTCCTCAGGACACCATAGGAACTTTGTCCCAATCTACTGCCTGTTCTCTGGGTTCACTCATAATCTTCTAAAAATCGTTCACTTCTCAAAATGGCCTATACTTCCTAATTTTCCCCTCATAACGTGTAAGAGTGTACACGTTACCAGGTCTTGGGTTCCTGGGCAATTGCTGTCCTACAATGGCCTTTTCACTTACTGATCTCTCTGTTGCCAGTTCATTTCAGCAAGCCTCCAAGGGACAGAGGAGAAATTTCATTGTCTCTACACAGGCAATAAGCCCGGCAGGAAACATCTCTTCAGACCTCATGGCTGAGGCTGGAGCAGGCAAGAATGAACTACGTTCATCCTTGGGTAGTTGGAATGTCGTCGTTAATGGCCATCAACAAGAAGGTCCCATAGAAGATGCCTGGTATAAGAGTGGTCCTCAGGGAAGTGTCTGGATGCAAGGATTCATTCAATCCCTAAGTGCCTTACCCTCGTATTGAATTCTATATTAATTATTTCCCCTCATTGTTGTAACAAATGCAACTTAAGAAAGGAAGAGTTTTATTTGGAGAGAGTGACAGGATAGTCTATCGTTATGGGAAAGTGAGGTAGCTCACACTGTATGTGCTGTGAGGAAAACAGAGATGGACGTGGGTTCTCAGCTGGCTTTTGCCATTTTTCATTCAGTCTGGGACCCCAGTCCCTAGAGTGCCCTACCCACATTCAGGTGGGTCCTCTCGTCTCATCAAACATCTCTGGAAACACCCTTATATATACAACATAAGCACCAAGGTTGTGTCTCTTCATTGATTGCAAACTTAGTGAGCTTTACATCGAAGACTAGCCATCACGGATGATCCGGGTCTCAGAAACCAGGGACAGGCAAGTGGGATGACCTCCATTTTTCTCGTGACTACAGCAGTGATTTCATTTTCACGTTCCCTGTAGCCCTAGGGTGATAGGTGTCATAGTTAGCAGGTTGTAAGGAAAGCATGGGGTGCCTTCTATGAGTTCAGACAGTGGGATTAGGCCCTTGTGACACAAAAGCCTGAGATTTTTGTCTTCAAAGAGGGTGCAGCTCACTAAATAAAGTACAAAGGTTGTTGTTACAGTTTCTGCTCTTACTGTAAAGAAACACTCTGGCCCACGCAACTCGGGCAGAAAGGGTTTATTTCATCTTCCACTTCAGGTCACAGTCCCTCAGTGCTGGTAGTCAGGACAGAAACTGAAGGCTGCTTGCTATTCGGTACAGCATTATCTCAAACCAGGGCATCAAGTCACAACCAAGTGGAGCAGAAACCATGGGAAACCCTGTTCACCGACTGGCTCCCTGGCTCATACGTAGTAGCTTTCTTACGCAGTCCAGGACCATCTGCTTGGAGAATGGTACCCTCCACAGTGGGCTAGGTCCTCCTTTATCAGTTCATAATGAAGACAGTCTCTCATAGTCATGCCCACAGACCAACCTGATCAGACATTCCCTCAGTTGAGGTCTCTCCTCTCAGATAATTCTAGGCTAGGCCAAGGTGACAATTGAGGCTGACTAGGGCCTTTACAGCGTTGGTTTGTAAGTTAAATGGGGTGTAACCCCCCTAGACTTCTGAACAAGGCCCAGACAGCACTTCATCGTTCAGCTCAGTGAGCTCCAGTCAGAGACACCCAAGCTTTCCTCGCCAGGGCTGACATCAGTGGCCCATGGTTTCGTTTGTTTGTTTCTGGAGTCACTTCTCACATTTCCTAACACCCTTCCCCTTCCACACTTGACACTTGCATTCATTCCGCCCTCCCCCATCCCCCCCCCGAGTCTCTCTTCCAGGCTCTCACGGAAAGGGCAGCATGGCTGTGGACTACTTCAGGTTGACAGGCGATTTTCATTAGTTTTCCGAGATTTTAGTCATCTGGTTGAAAAGCTCACACACGCTGCAGTCCGTCTGTGTGAGTCAAGAAGGCCAGGCAAAGAAAGGCCTTTGCAAGGGACCCGAGGTGTGTGTGGTTCCCACACTGTCTCCGTGATCGCTCCCTCACCCGACGATCTGAAGCCATGTGAAGCTTATTGAAGCCTGTTATTTGTAAAATACAAATGGCCCTTTCATTTTTCATCCCAGCCTTATCATTCTGTTAGATGAAGCTCAGGCGCAGCCCACAGTGCCATTTAAATGATGGCACTGTCATTTCTGCATGGCCTTCATCCTTTATAGCTGGACATGCGAGCGGCTCGTGTCTCGCTCCTGCTCCTTCGATTATGACTCCCTTGTGGTTCTCTGAGTGGATTCTTTTGATTAGATCCACCAGGATAGATTACATGGAGGACTATAGCCTCTCTTACAAGTAGTTAACTGATCTGCAGTGACCTCAGAATAGAAAAGGAGAGAGAGTTAATGCTCGCCTATGACTCACACTTCAAAAGAGGAATTCTCGTCTTCCAGTTAAATAAACGTCAGCTGGAACAATGCTTTCTAAACTACTTAGTAACAAGTGCACCAAAAGCCGTGGATCTGACTCGCTGAGATGCGTCAGCTACTCAGGCATGGTGGGATGGGGATGCTATCTATCCGTTCTTCTCTTCATTAATGCCCATAATGAGCCGCCATCTTCCTCCAAGCACACACTGTAGACATTTTGTTAAATCTTAATTTATAAAATGTTGCCAGAAACATCCATGTTTAGACTGTTTTTGTGTGGTTCACACCTGAAATCCCTTAGAAGCAAGACGACGCGTTAACTGACATTTCCTGAAAGTGTCAGGGTTTTTGTCTCTAGGGCCATGACACAACCTGAGTGGAGGCCCCTCCAGTTGTGTTAACAACTAAAAGTCCTGGGTATCATATCTGAAGAAGAAGATTAGACCTAGCAGCATTCTTACAAGGGAATGCAGAGGGGGGATGGCTCTGAAGCAGTCGTCACCCAAACAAAAACATTTACCAGCTTGAGATGAGCAGGAGGGCCATGTTTTCATGGCATCTGTGTGAGCTGTGCCCCAAAACCAGACCTCTTCCCAGCCCAAAGTGAAAACTCATCCCTAGGTCAGAATCTGTGCCTGGTCCCCAGGCTGAATGTATAAAATCAGTAGGCTAGGAAGGAAGTGGAAACAAACCCAACACACTGGGTCTCAGGCAAGTGTGCAGTACACATCTGCACCAGAAGGGGGCGTTCAGCGCTTGAATCCCGAGTTGGCTTAAAGTAGTCTCTTGTGGGTGAGGCACCCACAGACTAGAAGAAGTAAGTTCAGCCCCTCCCTGGGCCTACCTACTCTCTATATCCTAAAACCTAGGCTCAGAAGAATTCTTCACCCATATTTAGCAACCAAACAAGGCTGCTAAACACATTTACAAAGAAACAAGGCTAGTGGCATGAAGCCAGAGCTCAGAATCATAACTGAAATAAGATTAGCGGCTGATGACAGAAATGCCAAGCAATGGGTATTGGCCTGCACTTGTCTGTTGTCCATTGCTCTAACAAAGCACCTGCAGCTGACCCATGTGTAAAGAAAGGAGGTCTGTTTCTAGTTCTGAGTGTCTAAAGTGTTGCATTAACATCTGTTGGCTTTGGTAATAACCCATGACAGAAGGTGTCACAACGGTGGAGTGAACAGAATAGTAGACAAGACAGGAGGGTCCTATGTTACTCTTCTTGTAATAGCCCTTTCCACAGGAACTGACTCCCTACAGCCAGCAGCAATTCCTTCCAGGGGAAGTTCTACCTCCCCCTGCTAGGTCACACACTGTGAAGTCCCAGCCTGTCTCTAACGCGCCACACTGGGGAACCACGATCCAGTGCACAGACCTTCAGGGAACAAACTACATCAAAACCATAGCAGGTATAGAATAAGTGTTATTAATATATCAAATTAAGTTGAAAGGGCTTGGAAATAGCAAGTGTTGCTACCAAGCATGACGATCTGAGCTTGACCCCCAGAACACACAAGGTGGAAGGAGAGAACTGACTCCCACAAGCTGTTCTCAGATCTCAATGCATGTACCTATACACATACGCACATGCATGCCCAGGCACACACTCTTTAAGGAAATAACATAGATTCTTTTAAGTAAATAAAAACCAAGACTATTCTTCAGTCATCACTAACATGCTTTTCAAATCAAAGAAATTTCAAATGTGCATACAATGATTCAAGAATTATGTAATTACTAGAATGGTGTGCTTAAGCTAGAAGTCAGAGCGAAGGATACAATCTGAACTAAATACATGAGTAAACTAAAAGAGCAGACTTCATAAAAATTATTAAGGTGTTTTTCCATGTTTTGTAAAAGAGAAAGTGGAGAAACTGAAACATGACATGTGACCCAGATGTCCAGTGTGTTTGAGAACTCCTGGGAGAAACATGTACCTGCAGAGACTGAGTGATTAGAATCCAGGACGGTGGGGAGGTTGGAATGTTGCAGATCCACAGGCTAGCTGCCTTACCTGGGGCTAGTTCTAGCCTCAGGACAGTCATTCCTTGCCCATCTCTGTGTCAGAACTAACACTCTGTGACTAATAGACAAACCCTTCTGGATCTGTTCACTTAGCAAACCTCTAGCTTCCACCAACCCCAAAACTAAGACAGCACTTAAGGTCTCTAGACTGCTGTGACTTCTCTGGTACACCCATCAAGGTAGGGTGAACTTCCTTTGTTCTGTAAAACTGTCAAAGCTTGATGGAGCTCCTCCCACAATAGAACACGCAATTTAGGGCAACTCAAATGGTCACTGAGAATGGTTCCAGTATAAACTATCTCTCATCTCCTTGAGGGTGAGATCTGTGGTTTTTGCGTTGACAACAGTAAGTAAGGAAATAGGTACAATGGCCTCACGTGATGTGTGATTTTGTTCTCTATGTGCTACATGGGACTCAGTACAGTCCAAAAATACTAATAAAAAATTCCAGAATTAAACAAATGCCTTTAACTCGCCGTTCTGAATGGAGAGATCTCATGCACCCGACTCCATGGCACCTAGAACAGGAAGTATCCCTCTGCACAGCATAACCCCACTGTGGATGCCCCTGTCCTGTCTGCATGGCACTGAAGTAGGGAGAAAGAGATGGCTGGGGGAGGGGAGAGCTCATATTCACACAGGCCCAGGTTTTAACTGTTATGGCTTATTAGTAGCTATTAGTCTTCTGCTTAGTCTAATTTATACAATAAACTTATAATTTTATATAGGCTTTGGTTGTATATGGGGTTCAGGCATCCACTGTGGGTCTCGGAAGGTATCCATGGGGTTAACAGGGAACTATCCTCATCAGACTCAAAGCATTTGAAAGATCTTGAAGAGGAGAACTCTAGAGACATGGATCAATGTTAGACTAGCAAGGGTGCACCATAAAAACACACTTCAAAACTTTTCAAGCAGTTGAGGAGAAAAATGAAATGAGAAAAAAAATCAATTGAAAATAAATCAAGGAAGAAATGTTGTGATTGTAGGGAAAGCAGGGCCGAACAGTAGTAAGAAAATCCTGTGTCCATGTGGAATTTTGAGATTTCCCGTGTTGCTGACAGAACAAATGAAGAGTTGACTGCTTTGACCCATGATGTGACTGTCAGAACTGCTTTGAGACACATCTTCATAGACCTACATGAGCTGGAACCACTCTCTGGAGAACACCATAACCCTTGGACTCACTGGCAAACACAGGAATTCCCAGTCCTCGTCCAGCAGATGGTTTCTTCCCACGGGAACCACATCAGATACCTGACTCTGTACTCCATACTGTGGGCAGAGTCATCTGTACTTTTGTATTCTACATTGTAGACATTATCCTCACACCACGTTATCCATCGCGTAGCACAGACACATGGTAAGGGCTCTCGTGTTCTGAATTCACTCTCCAGCCCAGATGCACATGGGAAGGAGCAGAAGGGCTGACAGCCACAGACACTAACTCTCCTGAGTGTTTAACCAAGTGTGTGAACCCAGACATCCAGAGAAGGAGGAAAGCGTGCAAGGGATGACAGCAAGAGAGACGCAGATGTCACAAGCCTCAGAAATATGACTGACCACTGGGCTAGAGGAGCAAGGCTGAACTGTGGAGTCATGACTGTCTTTGATCCACTCCACTCCTCTATAAAGTCTGCTGGCTGGAGATGAGAGGGAAGACATGCGGGGAGGGAGCAGCTAACCAGGTGCCTTCTCAAATCACAGGCTTTCTAAAGGAAGTCTAACTTTTCAGCTCCCGTCTCTGCGCACTGACAGTAGTAACAGGTTCCACCTGACAGGTTTTCTGATTATAATCCCCAGTGTGGCGGTATTGGGAAGCGATCAGGTTGTGAGAGCTCCCATGAACAGGTTGACGTGCTTTATGAGATGCCAGGTTATGTCTTGTGGGAACAAGTCAATTACCAGTCAGCTTCTTTGTCCCCCACTTGTCTCCTGCTCATTTTCGCACCTCCTTTTCTGCTCTGCCAGGCCTGGAGCAACCCGTGTTCCCACCAGAAACCAAACCGAAGCTAGCTCCATGCTCTTGGGTGCCTACAACTTTGAGCCAAAATAAACCCCTTTCCTTTCGAAATTATGCTGCTTGGGTATTTTGTTATAGCAACGATAAAAAGACTACAACCCTGGCTAAAAAGAGCAAGCTTCATAGTCAAAACCACAGTTCAGAAATTGCCAGATACTGTTCTGTAAATATTTTAAGGTCTCTACTGCAATCCCTAGACTTGATTGCAGTGTGAAAACAGCCATACTCAATGTATAACTGAATGAATGACTGTCATACAATAAAACTTTATACAAATGGCAGTGAGCTAGCTTGAACTGTAGCTCCCCTTTGCTGACCCTGATTTCACACTACTGTGACGGTAAGAGAAGGCTGTGTGGGTTCAGAATCTGAGAAAGTTCCCTCTAGTGGCTGCTTGGTCCCATATGCTTGGGTAGAGCATCATGGGAGTGTTATGGCGGTGGGCACTTGTGGCAGAACAGCTTCATCTTGACTGTCAATTTGACTGAAATAAGAAATACCTAGGAGGTTACAAAGGCAAAATTGGGATTGTGCTCTTGAGCATGTTTGCACCAAAAATTAGATCCTGAGAGCGCTGATCAAAGCAATGGATTATCTGTCTCCATAGCTGGGCCTAGCTGTAGGAAGAAGGTCACGGGAGCATGTTACTGGGGCTATAGCTTGCCCTGGTCGCTTCCTGTCTGCCCTTTTTTCTGCTGTCTGTATGTCTATCTCATCAGTTCTCAACCTGTGGGTCATGACCCCTTTGGGGATGGACAACCCTTTCACAGGGGTCACGTACCAGATACCCTGCATATCAGATATTCACATTATGATTCATAATGGTAGCAAAATTACAGTTATGAAGAAGTAATGAAAATAATTTCATGGTTGGGGTCACAACAACATGAGGAACTGTATCAAAGTGTTGCAGCTTAGGAAGGTTGAGAACCCCTGCTCTGTGCGTCTCTAGATGTCAGGAAGCTGTTCTGTTGCACGTGATTGCCACCATGGTGCTCTGCCCAAGTGCATGGGACCAAGCAACCATTGCAGGGGACTCTCCCAAGTCACAAATGCAAATTAATTGCTTCTCATTTAGGCTGTTGGTGTACCCGTGGTGGTGTCACAGCAGCAGTGGCAAGAAGCTCCATCTCGTCCAACAACATTAATTCCAGACCTTAAATGTGCTTGGAAAACCTCTCTTGCGATATCAATTCTGTGGCAACTGACCGCGATGGCCACTTGGAAGCCACTATTTTGGGCAGTAGCAGAGCTGTGCCAGGCAATTCACACCTTGCCATATGGCTTCCACGATGCTACTTGGCAGCGGACGGCATGACAGAGTCTGGTCACTCAATTAGGTGCCGTCTTTTGACAGGCATTCCGCAGCACATTGCTAGAGCTGAGCTCGGGCTGTGCTGTGATGTCAGCCTCAAAGGCTGCAGGAACGTTGCTGGGTAATAGTCTAGTACAGTAGCAGGATTAGCCCTGTCTCGATATATCAATAAGCACAGCAGAGGACAGACAGGTGTCTCTACCTCACCACTCTTTAAATTAGAGGCACAGCAAGCGGATAAGAGGTGAGTGACACTAATCCCCTGAAACCACTTAAGGAGGAATGCCGGAACAGCATTTCAAGCGTGGAGCCTGCAGAGATATGTGACCACAGAGCCAGGGCTCCTGCCTAGGGGGAGGGGATCTATGTCAGGTCCTGCAGTGAGAGAGGCCAGAGGCTCACTTGGACCTCTGCAGGGAAGGTCTCAGGCTACAGAGGGAAATAAAGGGGACTCTGAATAAAGAGTGAGAACCCACAAGTGGAAACAGGAAATGCTGGGATGAAAAGAATGAACAGGGCAGGAAATGTTGGGGTGGGGAAACCCAAACACTAGCACACGGAGACCCCTGTGAAAGTCCAGAAGAAGAGGCCTCCAGGTAGTAACAGAAGTGGCGGGGGAGGGGGGAGGAGACAGATCCATCTCAGAGAGGGCTTTGCTGCAGCACAGCTTTGCCAGACCAGACTCCCTAGACCGAATCTTGTCATCTGTGCCCCATGTGCTTGTCACACCAATTCGTGTCCTGTGTCTGTGTTCCTTGATGGACCAGTCAAGGGACAACAGTGTGCCTGAACTCCCACTGTTTACGAGACTACCCTAGAGCAGGGAGGTCTCCTGGGCACAAGATCAACTTTGCCCTACATTTTTTTTTTTTACTTGAAATGTCTAGTGCGAAAAGCATGCTCTCTGCCAGCAGTTCAAACAATTCATCTGGGACATGTGGTGTCATCCGTCAGGGTCGGCATTTTAATCCAGCCTTCTGTCTGAAGCTCAAAATGAGAGAGATTCCGCTAGACCCCCAAACCTGCCCGTGCTGCGTGCTGTTTCATTTCAGCCCTGATTGGCTGTCACTTTCAGAGGTATTGAACACATGATTGAAGGGTTGAGTGGAGGTTTGCAATAGCCCTTCCCTGTCTTGGATTTTCACATCCAATTATTTTAGCAGAGTTTGCTATTTACTGAAATGAAAATGTAAAAACATCCCTATGCGTTCATTTTATATACACATATATATGTTATCTTCATTGTGTGTATGTGTGTGTGTGTATGGTTTTGTAAAATGGCACCACAGAATATGAGCCTTGGTTGAACTAGGAACAGTAGTCCTTACATGGGGCTGGGTTGGCGTCCTTAGCCATGTGTGAGGAAGGGGCTCTGGAGGTCCTGTTTGGTATGAGCAACCTCAGCATCCAGCAGACTCTGGTCCTGAAGCAAACCACAAACAACACCCCATATGGAGAAATGGCTTCCAGCCGTAGCACATGAGTCAACCCGGGGATGGGCAATTCCACCGAGTCAACCAGGGAGTCCACCAGGGAAACAGGGACATAGAGGGGTGCCACCTGGACCCCAGGGGACATCTTCCTGCTAGCTTCCACTCCAAGGAGGAGGGTTTCTCACTAGACTGTCTGTCTATCATGTCTCTATCTTTGTTACAAGGTCTCACTGTAACCTGGGCTGACCTCAAGCCTGTGTTGTTGCCTCCTCAGCCCCAGAGTCCCTGGACTTCAGTCATATGCCACCACACTCGGTTCCTCGCTCCTTTAGGGGACATTCATGGGCACTTCACTCCCCAGTGATGGTACACTGTGGTTCAGTCTTCTTACCAAGCTGGGAGCGGGAAATTTTTGAACATTTATTAAGAGAAAAGTAAAGGGGGCATCCCGATGCCTCCTTTTGTTCTGACAGCATGGGTGAAGTTCTGGGTAAAGACCCAGGTTAAATAGAACTAGTCAGAACCCTTGCAAGCCACTGAGTCCTTTCCATGCTTCATTTCTCCAATGTGTACAATGGAGTAAAATGGGAACTATGTAACAGACTTGTCAGGACTTAAATGGACCCGACACATGGTAAGCAGTCAATAAATGTCATTTATACTTGTCTTGTTCTCCTTATGGAATCATTATTTTTGTGTGTACCATACACAGCAACTATACGCCTGAACTGTGAGACAGGCTGATGTCTTCCATCCAAGAAACAGCAAATGAGATAATACTGGTGGTCATTTTGTCCCCAAGTGCATGGTTTACTTAACTCATGACTACAAGCTTAATCATGTATGCCCTGATAATGCTAAGGATAACTAAGTACCCGATGGTGCTTCCTGAATCTATCTTTCTCTTCTGCAGAAGAGAGTTTGTTTGGCATACCATAACTCTGACTTGCACGCAGAGGCACACCTTTCTACAGATAGAAGAAACAAATGTTAATCAATATGAAGGTGGCTGATAGTCAGTATTGAACACTCTATGCTGGTAATGCAATCCCGAGATGAGGCAGATACTGTCGTCATGGTATAGGATAGAGAAAGAGAGGTACTACTCAAGTTGTATGTGTGTTAGTGTGTAGTTGGGGGCCTGTGAGGGGTCTCACTACATCATTCAGGCTTCTCTTGAACTCAGTATGAAGCCCAGGCTGCATTTGAACTTTTGGTCTTGCTGGGAATACAGGAGTACATCTATGAACTTTAATTATACCTTATATTGGCAAGTCATAAGCAACACATAATGACATACACATACACGTGATTTAATTACATCCAATTATACACATATAGATGAAGACATACAGTTATACAGCTCTTCAGCTGTGGTCTGTGCTGTAAAAGGAAGGCAGAAGGTTTTTGAGCAAGTGCGTATCAGCCATAGCTGGAAGGAAGAATGTGTTTTCTTCAGGCAAGGTATTCCAGGGATGTTTCTGGGCTGCAGAGGTGGCTCTGCTGGTGTGAGCACTGGCTACTCTCACAGGACCCACATGGTGGCTCACATAGTGGCTCACAGCCACCATGACTCCAGTTCCAGGGGATCCAATCCCCTTTTCTGGCCCCTGAGGACACCAGGCACCCACATGGTACATATACAGACATGCAGACCAACAACAACAGTGAAAACCAAAACAAAACAAAAACACAAAAACAAAACATACACACATAAAACAAAATGAACCCTTTTAAAAAGAGATGTTCCAGGGCCAGGTCCTCCAGTAGGGCAGTGCTAACCGACTTCAAGAGCTGAAGAAGTCCAGCACAGTGGACATTGGTGAGAGGGTATCATGGTAGGCAATGACCTGAAGACATCATCAGACCCAGAGATTCCGAGGTCTTGAAGGCTCTATTGAGGATTTTGGATTCTGCAATGAGAAAATGGGTCTAGATTTTAGGTAGTGACATAACACCATGCTAATTGCATAAAACCATTGACTCTATGAGACGGATGAAAAGAGAGTCTTACAAAAAGAAGAAGAAAGACCAGAATAAGACAGGATGCTAGCAGTAGGAGACATGGGGAGAAGGGATTTGGAGGTAGAGTCATAGAACTGGATGACAGATTAGGTCAGCAGGCTGAGCAAGGAAGCTGGCTTGACAGAAACTAATCTCAATTTCTGACTCTATGAAAGAGTTAGAGAGAGGTGTGGGGGAAGGATCTGGGAGAAGGCGTGTACTTAAAGGAGTAAGCTGATAAGGCCAGAGAGCTAACAGTATCTGGAACAGCACTGTAACCAGGTTTGATTTCCAGCACCCACATGGGAGCTCACCACCATATGCAACTCCAGAGGATCCAATGCTCTCTTTTGACCTCCTTTGGCACTGCACACACTTATATACATACCGGCAAAACATTTAAAACATAACATAAAAAATAAATGTCTTTTTTAAAAAAAAAGTAAACAGTGGCTAAATCAGAGCAGACAGCTTGTGTGCACTGAGTTCCTCCTTCCTATGCATCTGAGCACAGATACTCGAATAAGGAAAAGCACACGCACAGGAGGCAAGCTAAGATTTGGCCAATCTTAAAGTTTGTTTTGTTTTGACTCTAGAATAGAAAACCATGGGTTGGATGATAGACCTGTCATATTGAGAAAAGTCATAAATGTTTGTCTGCCCCTCGAGCTAGGGACTGGGGCACAGGAGTGTACCACTCCTTATTGCCTTTTCTAATCAAAGAACACTTCTCTGCACTACACACCCTCATTACACCATGGTGAAATGTGAGCTTTAAAGACTTAAAATAGTAACCATGGCAATATTCATAAATTCTCATTTGAGCACAATGATGTGAATCCTGAACACTTAAAAACTCTGAAGGAGGTAGGGTCCGTGAACTTTGCATGATATGTGTGTGCAAGCATCCTGGGACTCGCCATTCTAGTCAGTAGGCAGACGTGCCCACCATTCTCTCATGTTAGTGATGAGTTAAGACAGCCCTGAATCATTGGAGACACAGGGAAAATGCCTGCTCTCCCTGTTTCATGGTTTGCGAGTAGCATTATTATTTAGCTTAGAAATTATCCACAAAAGTAGCTTCATGCCCTGCCACATGCCCAGCAGAGCTGGGGAATCTTTCTTCCAAATATTTACACTTACCCTTCAACATATTATGTTAAGAGGTTGTTTGGTTTCCCTCTTCCCCTTTGCCTCTCATGTTCTTAAAGTGAAGTTTTCAATGTAAGCTGCTAACAAGTTCACAGGTTGTTTATATGCTGCTGTGATACATGAGGAGAGAGGCAAATAACAAGTTCATAGGTACTCCTTGCATTTCACCGCATGAAGGAAAAGGGCCCGTCATCGTCAGAACACATGTGGAGGAAATAAGTTCCCTGAGAGAAGGCACAGATCTCCATTTTATCTGCCACAGAAAGGGAGGCATGCTGAATCTGTCATAGAGTGCTTGTGTTAGCAAAACATTAACAGCTGTCACAAAAAGCAAGCACACAAACATGCCCAGAAAATTGTCTTTAGTTTTCGGAATTGCTTATCAATCTGCGTGATTTTTCTTCAAATCAATTTCCTACACACACACACAAACACATGCACACACATGGATGCACACACACATATGCACATGCATGCACACATACATGCACGCGTGCACACACACGCATACGAAAGAAACAGAAAGAAGTAAAGAAAAGAATTGGAAACAATAGGTCAGATGCTGTCCTGCCATTGATTCCCCAAGGGATCTTCCCACCCCTGTTCTCAGCATCTTGTGTGAAAATGGACCACAGATTATGGGCAGGTTTCTAGCAGAAACTCCAGCAACACCCCTTCATCTGCTCTTTCTGGTTCCTTTACCTGTGAAGAAAATGCAGGATGAGGTTGCAGGAAGATGACATTTAGTGTGGATGCCTCAAGAAGCTCACCCATGTCTGCCCTGGAGAGGCATGAGTCACTCCTGCAAGATGGATAGTAGATGCTGTGGGGAACACACAGCCCATGGGCAGGATGCTCACACCAGCACAAACAGTGCGTGACCAGAAAAGGGCTCAAGGGGGGGTGTGGAAGCTCCTACCATCACTTGTACAAAAGGTGTGTGTTAGACCGACAGATGGAAGGAAAATATTTCTCATCAAAATTTCAAGAAGAAATACAGTGCCATGGTTGTTTCGGTTATCCTTTGTTCCAGGTTCAAACACGTAGCTTGAAAGCATCTAACCCTCCCTAAGATAGAAACATTGTAATGGAGGAAGTAAATGAAGGAAGATAAATTGAAACTTCTCCAATGAACTGAGATGCTTGGCTGATAACCAGTACTGATTGACACTCAGTGGCTGATTAAAATTGTTGTCAGGAGGAGAGGGAGAGTTTGAGACAGTAGCCAAAGCAGATGGGCTTAAGTGTCCACTTGGGACCCTTGTCCCTTCCACCTAAAATGTCTGTGTGATTAGAGGATCTCTCCCTTCCCATCAGATAATCATTTCAAGGGGTTCACAGTGGCAGCTGTAAGATCTAGACACAGTCACACCTTGGTTAGCCAGAGTTTGCAAAAAGAAAGAAAGAAAAGCATATGGTGGTTTCCCAGATGAGTGAACGCAGCAGCTTGAAAGTCCTAACGCAAAGGGAAAACAAAAGCATCATTTTTGAAAGGGATGACAAATATTCCTGTATATTTTTCTTGTTCGGCTTCCCAAAGCCTCTCTCCAGTTCAGAATTCCTTTCTGAACCTCGGATCCCAAGCTCCTCCCTAGCAGACCCATTGGAAGGTCTGTATATCATTCATAATGGCCACTGTGTTGAGAAGCCCTTTTGATCCTCTCCCCAGGAGTCTTCCTCCCTCAGAGGATGGTGTCTTCAAACTTCCAATTGTTGTGTAAAAAACACATTGGAGGTGATTTCTGGATTTCTTCATCTCCACATCTAGTCCATCAGCAATTTCTGCTGGTTCTGTTATTAAATATCTTTGTGATTCAGCCCACTGCCTCCACTCTAGCTGATGTGGTGATTGTCATCCACCCCCTGGAATATTGAAGCAGAGTCCTCATTGGGATGACTCCTCCCCCCAGTCTTTTCTCAACCCAGTTGTTCATGTAGCTCCTCTCAAACTAAGTTACCGTGAAGCTTTCATCTCTACTTCAAAACTCTAACAGACTCCCACTTCACTCAGAGTAAAGTCAAAGATGCTTCTGATGGTCTGGAGCTTTCTAAGGGCTGTGGTCGATGTCATTGTGCCCTTATGACCCTCTTGAGCCTGCTCCATTCATCCATGCTGGCATCCTTGTTCCGTGGGCACATCACACAGGCTGTCACCTTTTCCTGCATTTTCTCTTCTTCCTGCGGGTATTCTCTGTGGAATTACCCTACCGGGTAGCACTACAAAATTCTGTACAAACATGACTTTCTCAACCACTCTCCGAGCAATCCTATATCGAATACCCACCCCAGCCCTGTTCTTCCTCCTTGTTTGTTTGGTCTCCATTACCTGACATACTATATTGTGTTCTCTAGAGGAACAGAGCCAACAGAATGAGTATACATTAAAAGGAGGTTTGTTGCATTGCCTTGCATGGCATGGTCTGGGTGGTTCACAGTGTACAGAAGGATTCCTGGAGAGCAGCTTGTCTTTAGTTCATGTTGGAATTGCAAAGAAGCTCAGCTCAGACGGCAGCAAAGGAAACAGCAGCAGAGGCAGCGACAGGGTAGATGAAGTTGTCAGCGAGGGTGAAGATATGCACGCTAAGGCAAAGCTTCCTTTCTCCGCCACCTTTCATCTGAATTGCCACAGGAAGTTGCTCTCCACATTTAAGGTGAGCCTTCCCACTTCAAATACCCCGACCAATAAAATCCCTCAGATTCAGATCCAGCCAAGCTGACAGCCAGGATCCATCCAATGATCCATCTCACCCTTGGGGAACACATTTCAGAGCTTTCAGTGGGCACCTGAAACTATGCATAGTAGTGAATCCCATACGGCCATACTCTTATTTTAAATGCAGACATAACTCTGATAAAGTGTAGCTTGTAAATTAGGCAAGAGTTTAACAACACTACCATAAAAGCTACATAAAGATGGTGTCTTTCTTGTGTTTTATATCTCGCAGAGTAACTAAGTGACTCAATGCAAGTAGCATCACAGTGTAGTTACACTGGACGAGGGGGTAAGTCATACTCCCTGAGCAAGACAGTATGCAGTATTATACTACCCAGAATGGAGCACATTTTAAAAACCTATTGTTCATTTATGGAATTCCCCACTTAATATATTCAGATCATTATTGACTACAGGAAACTTAAACCACAAAAATCCTAGTTATAGGTAAGGGGGACTGCTATATTAAGTGTGTATGACTAGATATGCTTATATTAGTCATTAATTGATTACTCCACAACTTAAAATTGTTGCCAGTGAACAATTTAATAAAATGCATGGCACTAGCTCTAGTGTGAGTGTCTGAGACTGATGCACAAATGATATCCTAATCAAGAAGCAACAGCCAGGAAGACATTATCCTATGTCTAATATCAGTCAGAAGTTTCCAGGTTGACTGGACAATGTGTGAGTGAAGCCAGGGTACCGCCCTTTACCAAAGGACAAAATGGAAGTCAGGTTTTCTCCTCTAGGGCTGATCACGTTCATCCTCTGTGGTAAAGCCATGATGTCTGAGGTCTCCTGATGTTCTTGCATTTAACTTCCTCTGGCAGCTCCTAGCACAAAGGCCATCTAAGGAGTCCCCCAAGGGATGACTACTATGTTTCTGACTGGAAAGGAAAAGTCCTGGAGAACTGGGCTTCTTTCTGAAGGCATGTCCCACCCGCTCTGTGTGGGCAGCTGGGGGCCGTGCCCTTGGCACCCCGCTCCTGACAGTCAGGGGACTGGGCACCTCCAGCTGCTCTTCTGCTGCTCTTGGCTTATGAATTACTGTTTTTTAAATAAAATTTAATTCCTCAAATCTAACCTTTTCAGAGCTTCCCTTCTCAGTGGTCACCTTTGATAATTTGCAAAAGAGAATCACAGATCTCACAAAAGTCGGTTGTATCCGAGATGATGTGAATTCTGTAACAGATTCCTCACTAGCAGTATGGATTGCAAAGTTTGCTTTTTTTAAAAGGCAAATATTTCACTATAAGCTCCCAAAGCTATCACTGAATCAAATCCAATGAGGAGGTTTTAGGGGAAAAACAGGTTACTAGGACTTTTTATCTCTTCTAGAAACTTAAATCAGAGTTTTTAATCAACCAATCAGTGAAGCTAAACTGACTTCTCCCTCCAAGTCTCCAGCTACTGATAAGAAAGAGAGAGAAACCAGGCAACATGAATGCCAACAAATTCTCCCGTGTACCCTCAATTCTGGCCTAGCTCACTTTATATCTTATTAAATTTGAAGGAATCTAGTGCTAGTTATATAACCATGGGCCTTGGATAGACTAGGCAGACACTCAGTCTCTGAGCTGCATTTTGGTTCCTCCTCCCCATTTTTATAGTTTTGAATCAAGCCAAATCACATTTCCTATGATGTTGCAAGGAGAGATCAAATCATTCATACTGATCTTGGTCTCTCTCCGAATTTTGTTTTGCCTGTTTAAAATAATAAAAAAATTGTCATAAGCTCAGGGAATCTATGTGCTGAGGCATTAAGTAAGAGAAAAACACGGTTAAGAAGAAACAGTCTCATTGAATCTGCAAGGTGAAAGGGCCCTGCAGTGCGTGTGCCTCACTGCAGAAAAACCCAGGCCTGGAGAGGGGAGCGGTGGGCAGCTTCCTCTCTGTCGTCCACTCATTCACGCCACCTGCCACCACCCGGTGTCCACTCTGGACTGGTTACAAGGTGACAGCCACCCAGGGGTTCAGGGCCTCCTGCGGTACAAACTGACTAAGATCTCCTCAGCATGCATGGGACAAGTGGACACAAGCCCCACGGCTTCCTGCTTTCCACAAAACACGTCCTGCTGGCTCTGGTTCTTTTCCTGTCTTCCTTGAGATGGAAACACTTGAGCTGCAGGTCCCAGGTGGCCATGCCTGGCCTTCCTCCAGCCCCATGACATGGACACCCTCTCCACAGAGGTAGGAACCTCAACTTTTCACAGCTGCCCAGCTGAGTCTAGTGACAGAGCCCCAGTAGGGTTCCAATCTGCTGGCCAGGTTCAAGTCCCCTCTGCCTCTCCCTGCCATCTGTCCTATTGCCAGGCCCTGCTAGCCTCACTGGCTGAGCATCCTCTCCGCTGCCCTTCTTGGTTAAGAGTTTGCCAGCCCAGAGAGAGTGACAGAATCACATCCCACTGAACCTTTACAGAGTGAAAAACACAGATCTCACCCAGACCAGCTATTTCACGGTCTCTCCCATTGAGGTCTGGATTTTTTCATTTATGCAAATCTCATGGGGGATTCTGAGGGGATGTCAGAAGCCAGGATCTTTGACAACCTGAGTCCTTCCAAGACCCCGTCAGCCCATAAGATGGCAAAGGAAGGGCTCAGAAGCACCTCTCTAGCTCAGACACAGAGTCCTTCCTCTCTCTTCATGTGACAACCCAACATGCTGGATCTGGGATAAACGGGAAAGGACAAACGATACCAAAGCATTATAAAGCGGACTTGCGTTAGGACAGGGAGTTTCAGAGATTTTTTTTCCCCTATCAAAACAAAACAAAGGAAGTCATGTTGGTCTTTACGTAACTCAACACTGTTTAGCGACATCAAACCATTGCCAGCTCCCATCCTTCCCAAGTGATTCTATACTCATGTACACATCTCTTAGGCAGTTTGGGCCACAGCAATACATCCTTTAGGCATGCCTCATCTCCTTCGCCCACGGATGGGAGAGCACCTGGAGCTGGTAGCCTGTCCCATCTTCGTAATACTAGCACCTGAACAGTTTCGGGACACATAGGTACAAAGCAGGTGCTGGAGCCATTCACAAGCTTGGCTCTGTCCTGAGCTCTACAGTGTGGGTGCACAGTGCAGTGACATTAAAGAGCCCAAATATGTCCTAAAGTGGCATGGTCATCACACTAACATCCGAGGAACTCAAGTCACTGGAGACTGAAGAATATGGGCGACCGTGTGCCCTTCCCGCAGCAGCTCTGGCCCTCGCCAGCAGAAGCGACACCAGCTCACTGTCCATGAAGTACGTTCCTTTCTTTAGTACCAGGACATGCTTTGATCCAACTCCAGCTCGCCTTTTATTTTCTGCCCTGTGCCGAGATGAGGAGTAAGTGTAGGCGCCTTAGGAAATATGTCGTCTCCTTGTAAATAGATTCCTAGGACACTACTAAAGAATCTGCATAGCAAGCTTCACGCTAATGGCTTTCCCTTATGCTTGCCCTAATGATGCCCAAACTCTTCCAGATTCATTACGAGGCCTCTCTGCTTCCCCTTTTTATTACTGCACTGTCTATTTTTTTTTAATTAGCAACACTTTGGATTCGACATATAACCTGATGGGTAACTTAAAAGAAACACTTATAGAGAGTTCTTTTCTGTACAAGGTCAAGATGGTTCCCATCATTGTTTTAATAGATTTCCCCCTCTGTAGCCTATTTTCTTAAAGTGCATGGAAGAGTCATATTTTGGTGTTCCTGGATTCATCATGATTAAGCAATGACATCAAGGGTACTGATGCAACCAAGCTGGAGATTTTGTTTCTCAAATGCATGTTATAGAAGACTGCAGAGGGGCTGGAGAGATGGCTCAGTGGTTAAGAGCATTGCCTGCTCTTCCAAAGATCCTGAGTTCAATTCCCGGCAACCACATGGTAGCTCACAACCATCTGTAATGAGGTCTGGTGCCCTCTTCTGGCCACAGACAGAACATTCTATACATAATAAATAAATAAATATTTAAAAATATTTTTAAAAAAAGACTGGAGAGAATTTCTGAGATAGAAGGTGATCCCTGGACACTTGTAGAGCAGACACTAAGGCATCACTCAGTAGCTGGTGTGTCCATGTGGTCTTACCTGGCAGCTTATGCCCTTGCCTTCCTGTTGGCTTCTTTTTGAGATAATCTCCTGAACTCATCCTTTTTGTTGTTGTTGTTGTTGTTATTGTTTTTGAGACAGGGTTTCTCTGTGTAGCTTTGGAGCCTGTCCTGGAACTCACTCTGTAGACCAGACTGGCCTCAAACTCACAGAGATCTACCTGCCTCTGCCTCCCAAGTGCTGGGATTAAAGGCGTGCACCATTATCCTCTGCTTTTTAGCCACTAACCAGAATCTCAGTGACTCCAGCCAACCAAGTAAGAACCCTCCTGGGCCTATGTATATGACGGCAACCCAGCCTGCAGGCTTCCCCAGTCCTGTGATCTCCCAGTCTGTGGGTTTTACCCGTCCTGTGATCTCCCAGTCTGTGGGCTTCACCCATCCTGTGGTCTCAGACTATTGACATAAGACTCTGCTTCCAGTGACCAGTCCTTTCTAAGTCCTATTTCCTGTGCTTGACTATTAAAACACACATTCACTTAGTGCTTTGAGGCCTCACAGAGATGTATTTCCAAGATGCAGACATCCATTGCTTGAGAAAAAAAATATGATTTCCTTTTATGATCCATCCCTATGGAAAATGGCATCTGTAACACATTTGCTGCTTTGCAATACAGGCACAAGTTCCCTCTGAAACCCAGGTGTGCCATCCTGAAGTCTCTCTGTCTTTGGTTACTGAAGAATCCGTTTATTAACCAAAGCCCAAGAATGGGATAGATGGCTTCTATCATCCATGAATTAAGTCAACAAGCTGAGTGATGACTATGGTTTTCCTGTCTAATATGCAATGGATTACACATTTAGCGCTATTATTCCACAAACAGATGTGTCTTTTCAATCTTCCTGCTTTCTTCGGCGCATAGGGTTTTTGCCTAATTGTGTGTTCATAAGTTGCATCTGCTTCAAAAGGTATTTCTGAGCCCACGCTGGCATCCCTGTGCACTGAGAGCCCAGAGACATGAACACAACATTGTTGGGAATGGAGCCGCCGGCTCCCCACATCAAGCTCCAATTAGTTCCTATTCTTTGACAGTGTGTGCTCACAGCCAGTGCAGTAGCCCTCAGCGCTTTGATTCTAGGAGTTTCTGAAGCACCTGGAATTTACTGGAATGTGGCAGCGCGGGAAGCATGACAGACAGGCAAGAGGCGCCCCGCAGACGTCAGTGTGGAGTGAGACAACAGACAGAAAAGGTGATGGTCCCTCCGTGCTAGTGTTTTGAATCACTAAGTCCATTAGCTGGTATTTGGCTCAACACTTCCCCGTATCGATAAAAAGAAGTATTTACAAAGAATCAATATCTAAAGCACAACGGGCAGCTGCTTTGCTTTTGTGATCCCCGATGAGCGTGAACACAGAAAATCTCACCGCCACACATCTGAAAGGCGCCAGCGGAAGCTGGCAACCAAATTTTTTTTTCTTTTAAAAAGTACAATGAGCTCACAGGTCACCTTCAAAATACAGCCTTTCCCAGGAGCGGAATACTAAGGGATCAAATGACGGAGAAGGCGGCAGAGGAAACAAAGTGATCGCTCAGCAGGGTAAGGACAGTGCCACCGGCCTCACCAGTGGCTCTGCTCAGAGCAAGGTCACGAAAGCTCAGTGTGAGCCAAAGCTGTCCACAGCAGAGACCACTCACGGGCATGATCCTGGCACACGCCGGGGCCTGCCTGACAGCTGCGTGCACTTCAGCTCACAGCTTCAGCAGACGACTGACCTGCCCAGTTCTGTAGAGCAGGGCTCGCCCTGTAATTTCCCACTGAGTCAGGAGGTCAAGTGAGAATTCCACTGATGTTTTAAAATAGTCTTGGCTCCAATAAACCAAGTGGGGAGGTGGAGATTTTGGAGTGCACCCACGCGGGCTGACAGGGAGCTGCAGGTATCCTGTTACTGGGGACCAGAGGGACAAGCTTCTTCAGCTGCCTCCAAGTGACACAGGTAAGTTCTGCCTGCAGAGTTTCAAGAGAGGATCGAGTGCACACATATGTTAATGATGAACGTTAACTGATTATCCACCAGCAGAAACTGGCTTCCTTCTTTTGTGGATAAGAAAATTAGCATTGGAGTTTGTTGAGGGAAAATCCCTTGCTCTTTGAAGAAAGTTTGTGGACCTCCCTTTGAAGCATCTCTAGGGGGAAGAAGGGAGGCAGCTGCGCACAGAAAGTACCTAAGCTGGGAACGTGGCAGCCAGTTCCTGCCCAGCGCTTTATTGCTTTCCTTCCAAAGAGAGGGGAGAAAGCAGAGGTGCTGGAGTTAGGTGACTGCAGGGCAAGGAGAAGTTGATCGGTCACCCCACCTGTGCTCTCTGCTTGCTTCGCTTCCCTACCAAGGCTTTCAGGCTCAGGAAAAGCTACACGGGGCCTTGGTATACTTGCCTCGTGGCGATCTCAGCTTAACAGGCTTGGTGAGGGTCCATGAGATCCGTGTCTTTCACCAAACTCTGATCTACTTGGTAGAAAGCACAGGGTATCATCGCTCTTAGAGTTCCAGCCCCATGTCCTGGCTGGAGAAGAGGCTACTTCATGAAAGCTTAATTCAACTGAGCTAAAAGCATTAATATAAAATTAACTAAAAAGTCATGCCTGAAATTGCAGATCCTAGATCTTGCTGTTTATTTTTACTGTTTTCTATAAACAGTTTGCCAAAAATCAGAGCAATCTGCTCTCAGTGAACCTGTGGGTACCTTCTCCATTGTCATTTTTTTTAATCCTAATTATTTATTTTACGGATTTATCTTTGTGTATGAGTGTTTTGCCTGCATGTATGTATGTGTACCACGTGCATGCCTGGGGCCAGAGGTTGCCAGAAGACATCAGATCCCCTGGAACTAGAGTTAACAGTTTTGAGTTACCATATGGGTGCTGAGAATGAATCCCAGGTTCTCTACAAGAATAGCTAATGCTATCTCTCTGGCCCACCCATCTTAACTCTTTAACCCTAAATAAATACTGACCCCCTAAGGTGCCTGGCTGCCACAATGACAGTGAGATCCTGTGACCCTGGCTCACTGTCACTGCTTGCCCTTGTATCCATTTAGCTAACAGCTGTGCCCTTTTAAAATCAGAACAAGGACCTACCAGTGTAGGACCTTTCTGGAGGTGTTTGCTTGAGGAGCCTCAGCATGCCCTTATGTGAAACTCAAACAGCAAATATTCATCTTTTCCAAATGGGTAATGGGTAATGACTTTGGGTACGTGGCTTGTCCTTACCATCCCCTCACTCCCTCACTGTGACTGTTTTCCCCTATGGCTCACCTCATCTCTGAGAGAGGAAGTGAATGTAGAACGGGGTTCATGGACCATGGGCTGATATTCACAGCACCTGTGGGCAGGGGTGGACTGGGAAAGAATGCAACACTCCACATAGAAGCCATCCATGTTTATTAGCTAAAAGCTATCACGCCATCCCTGTTGCCACCAGTACACACAACCGTGACTAGCCCGATACACATCCTGTAGGCATCTTAAAGGAAAAGCTCCTATGATCAGTTCCCCAAATCCCAAAGGGACAGCTTTGCCTGTTTTGGTCCCAGACAGCACAGAACCACCTCCATCGTGCCCTTTGGTCATCTTGAGGGAAGCTTGCTTGAGGCTGGCATAGGAACTTGTCTTGCTGTTGCCACCTTGCTGCAGGTTACTGGTTGGAGTGGAAACCGCCCAAAGCTAGATGATTTCCATCCTTTATACAATACTTAGCACAGAGTACACAGTAGCATGCATTTGAGCTTGGAATTATCTTGAGGTCGCCCCATCCTTCACTTTACCGAGAGCTAAATCTCAATGTTAGAGTAATTTATTCATTTTGGTAAAATCCAAAAGCCTGCCCCCAACCATGCTTTGAGTGAGGTGAGCATATTCATTACTAATGACAGATAACATTAAAAGCAAATATCTCACCTGATCAGCTGCTCCACAGCAACTTAGCAAATAGGAGCCCAGCACTGACAGACACTAACACTGAAATGCTTAGACAAGAGAAGTACCCCAGCTGGCAGAGTCCACGTGAGCTGACTGGTGTCCATGTGATTGATGTCCATGCATCTGCCGCCCACATCAATTGTGCTTTTTGTCCTTCAAGTAGCTGTAGAGCATCTCCAGCCCCCCTTCCACCAGCTCTGGCAGGGGCTTGGATAAAGGATTGTGGGAAATGTGCAACCCTTTGTCCATGGGATTCCACGCAATCCTCCCCAGTCTGCAAAGCAGGTAGAGCTCATCCGGAAGGGTCTGGATGTCATTGTTGTTCAGGTTCAGCAGCTCTAGACTGGTGACTAGGCAGAGTGACCTGGGGAAGGAGTGGATATTGTTGCTCTCTGCAATGAAGATCTGCAAGCTAGCCAGGCACTGGATGCTCTCTGCGATGTTTTCCAGGCGGTTGGAGCCCACATGCAAGAAATCCAGCTCCTTCAAAGAGAATACGCAGATGGGGATGTGAGCAAAATAGTTGTTGCTGAGATTCAGCTTCCGCAGTCTGGAGAGGTCTGCAAAGCTGGCAGGGAGCTGGGACAGGCAGTTGTGTGACATGCTCAGCACTTCCAGGTTCCTGCACAGGCTGAGCTCAGCGGGTACCTCTGCCAGGCAGTTCATGTTTAGGAACAGGACCTTGAGGCTCTGGAGGAGACTGACTTCTCTGGGGAGACTCTTGAGGTGATTCCCACACAAGTTCAGGACCACAATCCGGGTCAGCCTACCCACTTCAGGAGGGAGGACTCGGAGCTGGTTGTGGGACAGGTTGAGTTTCTGGACTTCCAGCAAGCCCCACAGAAAGTCTGGAACGTCCGTCATTCCTTTGGTGACTAAGCTGAAGCTGACATGCCGCATGCCACGCTTCAGCAGGGACCGTGGGTCCTTCCCCAAGAGCAGGGTATCATCCCATGAAGAGAACTTCTGTCTCTTCCCCAGCAGCAGTCTCTTGGGGTCCTTGTCGTTGGAGCTGGCCCTTGACTGTTTGGCCCCCATTGTATCTTCTTTTCCTTCTTCAAGGTTAGGATTTTGTTCTTCCTGAGCTCCAAAACGTCAGACTGTGGTGGGCAGGGACAGTGTGGAGGTGAATACAGAATATAGCCAAGGGATCCTAGCATGGAGAAAGTTTGTCTTGCCGGGCCTTGCTGATGACCAAGGTGGAATCCTGGCTGGCTGCGGGCAAGCTGTGCCTGTTCCTGAGGGTGTGTTGAGGAGGTTTCTCTCTGAGTGGACAGGCTGTAATGATACACTTGTCTCTGAGGTTTCCAAACAGGACTGCTCGATTGCCTCTGTGCGCCACAAGGCAGCTGTCACTGTCAATTCTGCTGAAGTTTTAGTGACCTGCTGTGTGCGCACGGGTTACAAGGCAGTTTCGTATAACTTTACTCTCTCGGTTCTTCTTCGGTATCACGTTTGAGCAGGGTGATTAACAAATGCAGCTAGAAAAAGAAACAAAGTAGAAAAATACAGCTGACCGGGCCAACAGTGATCCCCCTGGCTGAGGGAACTGATCCCAGAGAGAGTGACCGCCGTGGCTTGCCTGGGCGCTATCGGCGGAGTTGGGTTTCCAGAGCCAAGGATCATCAGATGTTGTCACTGTGTGCACTGCAACTGTCAATGAACTGTGCTGGCAAAAAAAAAAAAAAAGAAAAAAATAACAAAAGCAGCCTGGACACCCGGCCCCCAGCACAGGCAGAGGCTTGCACTCTGCCTGCCAGGGAGACTCAAGTGAGGCGGGTCAGTTTCCTTCACTGCTGTGCTACTGCAGGAGTACGGTCCCTCTGATCCACGACAGGACAGACACTTCAAGCACAAGACACTCATTATTTTGGAGGGACAGTGTCACCCTCCCTGGCTACCCACCATTCCTCTAACCCTCACCACACCTACCCCCAAAGCTAATTCTCCCCTAAGTGTGCAGAATTCATTGCTGGTATCGCAGGCTGAAGTTTATCTACCCATCCAAATGTATTTAGTGACAAAGTCACATGAGGACCCAAAGAGAAGATGGATTTCTGTAAACTGAGGAGAAGTCTCCAAAGAGACCATTGCCTGGGCACAGCACTCTGTCCTCAGGTCCATGAGCAAAGCAAACATCTGTGGTTGGCCTATGCCATGCAATGCCTGGGCTGGGTGGGGACAGACACTTAGTGTAAGTGGAAAATGCTAAAAATACTCTATTTCTATGCCTGGAAGGGGCTAGCAAAGTGATGACCTAGTTCTTAGAAGAGTCAGAGTGTTGGTGATTGGCCCAGAAGTCCCAACGAGGCCAGCAAGAGCTGCTATAGACCTTGACCTTACCCAGCTGCCCACCAGGCCAGGAGCTCTGGAGGATTCTGCTTGGGAGCTGGCCAGGAGCCTGCTAGTCCATCCCTGTCCCTGCTGAGGGGGCTGTCTCAAGGCAGCCGTGGAGTGGGATGCTACTTCTGTCTCCTCTTGGCTTTGCAGTATCAGGGCACTGAGTCAGCCCCAAGATTCTTTGACAGAGGTGCAGACTTGGGAAGTTCTGTGTATGAGAGATTGAGTGTTCGGGCTACTAACTGAAGGAGAGAATCCAATAGTGTGGTTAGATTGTTTTTACCCTAAGATTTGGGATTGAGCCATATCTTATATATGCAAATTTCATAAAATAATCCAGAGCTGCTATTTAAAAATAGTTGTGTGTGGGCTCTGTAGAGAACCCCGAAACACCACTCTCCCTTACTGTTTATCACCCCTACACCAGCGTCAAAGTCACTGTCCTAACTTGCTGTCTGCTGTTGTGATAAATACATGATGGCCACAGGTCCATCTTCCTCCTTTCTCCTCCCCCTCTTCCTCCTTTTCCTTCTTCTTCCTCTACAGGAACATGGGGACCTTCACCGAGGCACCTTAGCCTTCAGGACTAACAGGAGCCAGGGGGGTTTGAAACAGTTTTCTCCTTTGTAATGAATAGCTTATATATTTCCCTAACAACATTTGTGAACATTTCTTGATAGTCAGTCTTCGCTAAATGTTAGCCATGTGAAAGTCAGTGCACACTACATATACCTGTGTAGAACAGGTATTTAAATCCTTGCTATTTTGCAGATGAAGGAACAAAGACAGAGGGAGCTCAACTTACTTATGCAGAATCAACTCACTGTTCAGGGTCAAGTAGATAGTCAGAGGAAAAATGAGGATGCAGACTCAGTTAACCCCCTTCATAGTCCAGGCAGGGAACCATGAGAAGGCTCCAGGCTTAGCCCTGTAGAGATAGGCTCAGGATTGGGAAGGCACTTGGCTACCTGGTTTCAAACACTGTGAAGCTGGACTAGAAGACCATCATTATCACTGGCTCTGCTGCTACACCTACAGAAATAACATCACCAGTCCATAACCCTGCACATCATACCAATATAACAAAGAAGAGGAAAGTATTTTTTAAAAAATCCAGAAACCTTTAGTGTGCACAGTTTAAATGCTCAATGTCCTGAGTCTTGGCTTCATCATCGGTGAAGTATGCTATCTGTAGTGGTGACTGTCCAGAGACCCTCCCTATTCCATGGATCTGATCCCCGCAGCAAGTGAGACTTCTGGTGAGAAAATGTCAAAGCCATTTCTGTTGCTGCTTCCCCCTGCTGTGCCCAGACACCTAACAGAAGAAGTCAAGGGAGTAGGGGGTTGGTTTGTTGGTTTTTGTTGTTGTTGTTTGTTTTTTGTTTTTGGAAACAGGGTTTCTCTGTGTAGCCCTGGCTGTCCTGGAACTCACTCTGTAGACCAGGCTGGCCTCAAACTCACAGAGATCCAGCTGCCTCTGCCTCCCAAGTGCTGGGATTAAAGTTATGAGCCACCACCTTCTGGCAAGAGATTTTTTTTTAACAAGACAGAAACATGAAATTTTATTTAAAGCAATTTCTAGTGCTATCCAAGTTTTTACAAAACAAAACACAAATAAAACTTGAAAAAACAAAACTCAAAGAAGCAAAAGCTATCATTTATTTCCCATAGTAAACAAAGGAAAAACAAACTGTGTGAAGGCTTAAGAAATACGCACTTGTTTAAGGAGGCCTGGACAGGATTCACTTCCTGCTAATATAATTTTTGCTTTCCTGGTTTAAAAAAAATGGATTCTAGAGGAGGCTAAAAATATTTAACACAGCTCAGATGCCTTTTAAACATACTGAATTACAACATATGCAAACTCATGCTCAAACTCTTTACGTTTTTTTTGTTCTAGCTCCTGAGTGGGAAGAACTCAAGTGCCCTCCATCATAGTAAGGAAGGCATGGTGGCATTCACGACATGGGACTATTTGGTGGAGAGTCCAGCTCACTGGGCTGGCAAGTGGAGGGCTGGGGTCACAGTGGAGGTGCTGTCCCTCTAAGTTTACAGTCTTGTCCCTGGGGTCTGACATTCGCCAACTAGGTAAAACATCCAAATGTTTCCGCCATCTCTCTAAACAGTGCCCCGAGCTGGGAACCAAGTGCTGAAACACGTGAACCTGTGGGAGATATTTCACATTCAACCCGCAATACCACTTCGCACTTGACTGGAAAAAGGCAGGGAAGATCCAATAAGGCTTTCGTATCTGAGAAGAGGAGACCTCAGTTGAGACTGACCTACTGGCAAGCCTCTGGGGGGCACTGTCTTGATTAACAATTGACGTGGGATGGCCCAGCCCGCTGTGGGCAGTGCCAACCCTTGGAGAATGGTGTTGAGTCCTATAGGAAAGTTGGCTGAGGAATTCCTAGGGAGGACTGCAGTAGGCAGTGTTGTCCTGAGTCTCCTGCCTGGGTTCCTGCCCTGACTCCCCTTCATGCTGCAAGCTGTGAAGATGGATAAGCCTAACAAAGCCTCGACCCCACAAGGGACCTGTGGCATCATGTATTTATCACAACAGCAGACAGCAAGTTAGGACAGTGACTTTGACGCTGGTGTAAGGGAGAGTGGTGTTTCGGGGTTATCTACAGAGCCCACACACGTGCTCACAGAGACTTTGGAAGGGCTCCCTGGGTGGCTGTCAGGTTGGAGAGACTTACAGGGAACTGCCGAACACGTTTCTGAAATCCTGTAATGAGACTGTCTTTAAAGTCTAAGGAGGCCAAAGAACCATGCTGCTCACACCCTGTATTTTAACCATGTTTCGTTAACCTTCTAATTGATTACTGTCCTATCATAAAAAACCAGCATTATTAGCTTTTTAATCTGAAGTAAAAATTAAACCAAAGTGATGAGAGTGTAAAATGGAGGCTCATACACATGTTTAAAGCTATTCTCAAATTCAAAATAAGAAAACGTCTTCTAAAAACCATTGTTTAAGCCAGGTATAGTAGCACACACCTTTAATCCCAGCACTCGGGAGGCAGAGGCAGGTGGATCTCTGTGAGTTCGAGGCCAGCCTGGTCTACAGAGTGAGTTCCAAGATAGCCAGAGCTACACAGAGAAGTCCTGCACCCACCTCCAGAGAAACCAAACAAACAAACAAAAACATTGTTTGGGGATCAGAGAGACCTCATCCAAGTGCCAACTTAACCCTTACATAGCAAGTCTGAGTTCGACTCCCAGAACCTACACGGAGAAGCAGGAAATGAGATGCTGGGGCTCTCATGACTTTCGACTATCTTAGTTCATCCTACTGGAGCAGTGCCGCCATTACCTCAGGGCCTTTAGCTAGCTCCACATCTTAGTTATTCCACGATGCTTCCCAGAACATCCCTTTTGGGACCAAGCTTCCAATGTGGACCACAGGGAAACAGACTCCACCCAAAACGCACCACTGGAATTAGGTTGAATTTTTTTTTTTGGTAAAAGAGCAGATTGGGGGCTGAGCAGTGGCTCAGTCAGTAAAGTGGCTCCCACGTGAGCCTGAAGACCCCAGTTCAGATCTCTGTTACCCGCATGCACGCCAGGTGTAGAGGCCTGCATCTGTTACCCCAGTAGTGGAGGCAGCTTGGCCAATCAGTGAGAACTCCTGTCCCCCAAAATAAAGTGGAGGCCTAGGGAAATGGCTTGTCAGGTAAAGGTGTTAGCCATGCAAGCCTCACGCCCTGAATTTGATTCCTTGGGACCATGGAAAGGATGCTGTGATACACATTTGTAGAAAGGGAACAGCACAGAGTGGGGAGTTCACCAGCAGAAAGAGAAGCTGCTTCAAGGGGGAAGACAAGAACTGACCACCAAATTTCGTCCTCTGGCTCCACACGTGTGTCCATGCATGTCTGCACTCACACACATACATGCATGCACACACCCTAAATTAATAAAGTATTTTTAAGGTATTGTGCTATAGAGGAAGAGATTCAACATTGTCCTCTGGCCTCCACTGACACCTGTGACTATGAACCCATGCATGACACACACACGTGTACACACCTACATGATTAAAACACACACACATTGCACATACACATGCACACATACACAAAATCAGACTGGGATAGATATGCATAAGAAAACATAAGGAGGCCAGAAGCCACACCCACACACATGCCCCGAGAGTCACTTAGAGTGTTCTCCGTGCATTGGATTTCTGTGTTGTCCTCATTTGTAAACTTCACACTTTGTTGGAGGTCAGCCACAGCCGCAGCTGCAAAGCATTGCCATGCGTCTTTTGTTCACTTTCTGTGGATAGTGGATTTAGCACTCCCAGCTATGCCTGACATTTCTGTGCGTACTGTGTGATATTCCCTCAGACTTGCAGAGATGGCATATGTACCTCACACCAAGGAGGAAGAGACCAGACTTCAGTGAGCTTAAACACTTAGACACTGCAGTTAGGCACAAACAAAAAGCATGCTTGCCCCCCCCCACACACACACGCACACACACACACACACACACAAAATGTGCCAGCAGGTACTGATACAGCAAATGTTTCCTCTCTACTTGTTCCTGCTCCACTTGGCTATTGCCACACATGCTTCCATGCTCTCCTCCAGGAGAGTCTGGGTATCACTTCTTATTTCCAGAAGCATCCTGGACTCGCCTTTGTATCGCCCACCACCATCACCATAGTGGCGTGCATCAACTGAGCTGGTATTGCCTACCAGGGGACATTTAGCAATGTCTGCAGGTGTGCCTGACCACTCACTAGGATGTGTACTCCTGTCATTCTAATCACTAAGCAGGTTGCTAACCCCTTACAGAGCTCAGGCTAGCCGTCCCACTGCAAAGAATTATCCAGTCCAGATCCCAGTAGTGAGGAAGTAGAGAAACCCTGTGTATGAGCATCACCAGCTCCCCACCATCGTCCTCCACCAGACAAGGGCATTTTTAGGCAGGAGCTAAACTTTATCCACCTCCGAGGCCAGAATATTGCTAAGGGACACATCTAGACAGAAAAAAAAAGTAATTATGATATTAAGACCCAGTTTGCCCAGAGTGTGAAGTCTGGCATTCTGTTTCGGAAAAGAGAAGCCTCTGTAAGGCAAGCTTGTCCCTCTGGAATCAAGCATCCCACAGCACCAGCCAGCGAGACCCAGAAATCACCAGGGCTGATGCAACTCTTGGAAAACACAAGTCTTCGTTTTTACTGGCCAGAATTTTATGAAATCATCCCCAACTCCATTTACCTTTCAGAAAATGTTGCTTCTAGAAAGAGAGCCATTTCATGACCCAGGAACTTCCTCCCAGGAAGCTCCTCCTCTGCTGGACTGACCACGGTCCAGGCTTCCTTTGCCTGCATCTTCCTGTTTATCATCTGTGCAAGAAGCAAACAGGGCAGGACTTCTCTGAGCCTGATCCAGCGGAGCACATACTCTGATTGACAGCACTAAGCGCTGGGCTAGGGATGAATCAGGATGACAGAGGGCTTGCCTGCCATCCACAAAGCCTCGGGTTTGATCCACAGCATTGCAAAATACGCCCATAAAATAAATAAATAAATTTGGAGAGACATTTTGATTACCAGTCGGGAGAGTAATCAGATACCAAATCAACATTTTGCATATTAGGTTTATTTTGGAAAGCAAGGTCATGAGTTTGAGAGCAATGAGACTCTAGAAAACCCCTTAGACCAAGGGCAGAGCTTTGCTAAAGACCAAGTCTCCTTTTAAGACATTAGGAATTGGTGTGCCTCTTTAGGATGTACATTGACGAATGGCTTAAAAGATTCGGGTTTTGTTTTTCCTGTTAAAAGGCAGAGAGATGGAAGTCAGTTATGTGGTCCCTCTGAGACTTAGACCGTTCTGAATAGGGAGTTTACAATATTCATAGTGTATTTTGTTCGTGTGCCTGATAAATTACAAGTTGGAATCTCTTTCTGAGACCCTCTAAGCTCCCCAAGTTGGTCTGTGTGACAGCCACAGAGGAAGCTCCTCTGTCTGCAGGAGAGCCAAGGGAGAGCATGGGACCGGAGGCTCTAGAGACTAAGGGCTCCCGTCTAGCTTCAAAGGTTGAGGAACTGGATCAGCTGGTAAAGTCCTTGCTACACAAGCATGAGGTTCTAAGTTAGGATTCCCAATACACAGGATAAATCCGGCATTGGGGAGGCAGAGATAAGAGATCCTGAATGCCCCCCACCTCCACCAGCTAAGTCTAGTTGATGGAGTGAGCTCCAGGTTCAGTGAGAGACCCTGTTTCAAGAAAAAAGAGAACTATCCAGGAAGATATCCAACATGATCTCTGGCCTACACACACACACACACACACATAGTGCAATATGAACACCCACACCAATATGAACACACATATACCTACACACACACACACACAAGATTAAATTTAATAAATATATTAAAGTGTTAGCTTTGAACATCAGAGACCCTGGAACGGGCTCCTTGCCTTCCCACTTTCTAGTTGGTAAATTTAGTCCAATTACTTTGCACTTCAACTCTCAGTTTCCTCTTCAGAGGGATATAAAAATAACATGGATATAAATAATAATAATCTGGGGTTGCTAGGGGATTTGAATGAGGAGAGGCAGGTGAACTATATGGCATGGGTAGTTCCCGGCTTGGAGAACACTGATTGCTAATTGGGTAGAGGGTGTTGTTCCTCCTGCCGTGTGACTTTAGGCATGCTATCTCTTTACTGTGACTTTAGGCATGCTATCTCTTTACTGTGACTTTAGGCATGCTATCTCTTTACTGTACCTTAGTCTGTTTTAGAAATTACAAATAGAAACCTTGCTCAACCTAGATGTAGTAGGGAGGACCTTGGACTTTCCACAGGGTGGGGTGCATGGCCCTCTCTTAGGATTGGAGAGGATGGGGTGGGAGGGTCTGTGGAGGGAGAGGGAGGGGAGTGGGAGTGGAAATTTGGATTGTTATTTTTTTAAGAAATAAAGAATTAAAATTAAAAAAACAACAACAAAAAAGAATATATTTTCAACAAAAGGAAATAAAAAGAAATACTAATCAATTACTAAGGGATTTTAGATGGGTTAGAGTTCAGAACAGTTACAGATATTATTAATTGTTTAGTTCTCGAATAGTGTTTAGTAATTTCATACATATAAACAAATGGAACATTGTGAAAACAACGTTTCTTGTCATTAAAGTTGGTATTTTATGACATGTTGACTCTTAAAAAAAAAAGAAAGAAATTACAAATAGAATATTCGAGGCCAGCACAATGGCTCAGTGGGCAAAAGCACCCGCCACCACATCACCAAATCCAACTACCTAAGTGGATCCCCAGAATCCAGAGAGTAGAAGGGGAGAACTGATTTCTGCAAGTTGCTCTCCATCCTTCAAACAGGAACTAAGGCACATTTGAGTATGTGTGTGTGTGCATGTGCGTGTGCGTGTGTGTGTGTGTGTGTGCAGATAAGTGAAATAAAGGCAGATAAGTGAAAATCATAAAGAAGAGGGAATAGGGCATGCATGCTGCAGGCCCTGCATAGAGGATCTGTGAGTGACAGCTGTCACTGTTATTACCATGGACATCTCTGCCCTGACAGTCACTTAAGTTTTAATGATTGCACGTTAGCTGACAGAATGAGATGAAGGAACTCCATACTTCAAGACATCTATGAGAAGGACTGAAATTATATAAAAACTGGATTTGCATGGGGCAAGGACTGAAAGAAAACAGAAAAAATAATTAAAAATAAAGAGTGTTTGGGCATTCAGCATGAGTGAAAAATTAAGTTTTTCTTTGACATTATTGTAGTAATCATAATGTTTAACCTTTTATAAATTTGTAAGAATACCATACTGAACCCCCATCCATCCATCCATCATCTCTGTTCATAAATAATAATTATTTCTAATCATCCAGAAAAATGCATGTCTGTGCTGCAGCCCATTGAAACTTTTGTGAATGAGGTAATACAATTGACCAGCGGTGAGCCTGTAGCATACATGAAACACAAAATAAAAGGTCAAACTGGAAACACCCAGCTAGTGTGCAGTTGTCAGGAGCAAACTGAGGTGACTTCCTGCTATTTGGTCCCTTTAGTTACTCAAAATACCACTGAGAAGCAGTTGCAAGACTGAAAAGAAGGCTCCATGGTTAAAAGCACTTGCTATTTGCCCAGGATGGGGATTCAGTCCCCGGGAAGCCACGTGGCAGCTCACAACTATCTGTAACTCCAGTGCCAGGGCATCCAAGGCTCTCTTGACCTTCTTGGGCATCAGGCAGAACACAGTGCAATTACATTGCATGCAGACAAAACATTCATACGTACGGAATAAAAGCAAATGGACTCATTAGCAGTAGAAAAGAAGTACTTGCTGTGCGGCCAGGCCTGATTCCTTAGGAATGCAGGAATGAGGTGGCCACCAAGGAAGTACCAGCAGAAGGACATGTCCACATCTGAGGGGGCTCATCTTGACTGCCAACTTGACCATGTCTGCAATTAAGTAAAACCCAAGTGTCTGGACACACCTGTGAGGGCTTTCGGTATGGGAAGAGCTACCTTAAGTCTGGGCCATACCTTGTGGTGACAGCCTATTGTATATAAAGGACATGGAAGAAGGAAGCACTCGCTCTTGGCCTGCTTGCTCTTGCTCTCCCTGACAAGTTTATCTTTCATTGGTGTTAGCGCCTTCTTCGTCAGGATCTGGCCTGTGCTTGAGACCAGCCTGAGACATCTACCTTGTAGACTGAACAACTACTAGGTTCTTGGACACAGCCAAGACACATCAGGAGACAGCCATCTTGGAATAGTTGAAATATAGCCTGTGAGACACTCTAATAAATCCCATTTTTATATAGAGATTCTTTCTACCAGGTCTGTTTCTCTAGAGAACCCTAACTAATACATCATCCATAATGGATCCTTTCATTTTGGTTGGACGGGTTATGTTTGCATTGTATAAGTACAAACAGAAGGAAGAGGGCCTGGGGTGGGGGTAGTGGAGGTAAGAGCTGGACACTGAGCCCAAGACAGAAGACCACACGGGATCAAAGTATTTCGATGGGAACGATATTATGGCTATTACTTACTACCAAATGGTTAAGGACACATGAGCAGACACATACACATGTTTGTGTACTATATATACAAAACATTAAATGTCATATGTAAAACAGAAAACTAAACATGAATTATTCTGCCTTATAGAAACCTGGAATTCCATATTGTTCTGTAACTTTTCTTGAGTCTTGAGTCTGAAGTTCCTTCAAACAGAAGTGTTTGCACTTCTTAAAGGCCTTAGAATAAGCGTGAATGGGGAAGCTGAACACATTGTAGTGAAGTGAGACCTAGGTTGTAAGAATCACAAAGCAGGGGAAGCCAGAGGACAGAGACTGAGGTTTTGGGGGTTTTTTTGTTTTGTTTTTATTACCAGCATGGACATTTTTCAGTTCCTAAGATGGCTAAGAAAGGTGACAGACTAGCTGTTCATCAAAGCTAGTGACATGTCCCTTGCCTGGACCAGGGAACATGGGAGGTCCCCTGGAGCCACCGCTGGAGGAGACAGTCTTCTCCTCAGTGCCCAAACGTAGATTCCCCAGTCCACAAATGCCCCCTTCTGCCCCATCTGTGTCCTGGGACAGTGGGAACGCCAGCACAGGGGAAACGGCACCATTCACCATTCCCTCACAGAGCAGTAGACCTTCCCCTCGTTCCCCTGAACTGATCTCTGTCAGGGTTTGTTTCTTCTTCTATTTTTCTCTCCACCACCTAAAATTCTTCCTCTTCTTCCTCCTCTTCCTCCTTGTGGCTCTTGACAAACCCCAGGCTGGTCTCGAACTCAACAGACTCCGGCTTCCCTGATCCTGTGACCTAAAAGCTGGAATTACAGATGTGCCACCATCCATGGCAACTTTTTCTTTTTGTCTTCCTTCCACTATGAGCACCCTCTCCAGGTCCTGCTCCCCCTCCTTCCCATTCTCCTCCTCCCCTTCCTCCCCTCTTCCTCCCCCTCTCTGTTTTTCTCTCTCTTTCATCTCAGCAGTCTGACTCTATAGTTCAGGCTGGCATGGAACTTACTATATAGCCCATCCCAGGCTAGTCTTAAGCTCTTAGCAATCCTCCTGCCTTAGTTTTGCTCAGGGTCAAGCAGGCTGGGGCAGAGGTGAGCCTGAACCAAGAACTGGATTTCATCTCTCCTGGGCTTGTTTGTGCTTGAGTGCATCTGTTTTTCAAGCTCTCACAGATTTTGCCTTTATCTGTAATGTTTTGGGAGAGTGGAATACAGTGTATGGGGGAAGACACAGTGGGGACTAGCTGTTCATCAAAGTCTCTTCGTGACAGTGTTGCTACCTGTCCACACACTGGACACTCTCATGCCTTGTTAGTGACAGTGTCATTTCTTGAACAACTGCAGGTAAAGGCATGCTTGGAGATAGACCTAAGTACATTTGTTGGGTCTGTTGTTTAATAAAATTTTACATATCATTTATTATTAGTGCATGTATATGCTTGTGCTCCTAGAAGCAACCTACAGGAGGAAGATGGAAGATGCAAAGGAGGTGGGCAGTCAACAGTACTGTCGGAATCAGGAGGTTTGTGCTTTTTTCAGTACAGCATTTTTTATTAACTAATTTCAAGGTTCAAGAAAATCCTAGGAGTGATATTTGGCAGACTGAATAGATTCTGTTCCTAACTACCAGCAAAATTAGCCCCAGTGACATAATAAAAGTCAAGTTTAACTCAAGTTAAGCAGATATTGAGCCCTGGGCACCTTCCCAAAGAGTAGAGCAGCAGAAAACTAACAAGAAGTGGAATCCAAAATAGATGGAGGGCAAGGGAAAGAGAGACAAAGACAACAGAAAGAAATGGAGACAAAGAAAAGGAGGAATGGAGGCAAGAGAAGATGAGAGGAGCGGAGAGAGGAGGGGAGGGGAGAGGAGAACAGAAGAGAGGACAAAGGAATGGCAGGAAAGATAACCAATGTTCTCAAGCTCTTGCTGAAGGAAAGTACCGAGGACACCCGGGAGGTGACTCCCTTTGGAAGCCATTGTAGGAAAGGACATTCAGAATCGAGTCAACAGAGAAATCTCTATTTCAGAAGATGATTCAGGGATCTTATTTTCAGCATCTTTTGGAATGGGCTAACCATGGTCAAGCCATTACATAAAGTCCTGCCAAAACATTTCACAACTGTCTTCTTGAAGCCAAGCAAATTATTTTTAACCAATAGACACTGAAGACTCTTTGAAGCAGGTCCCCACGCGGAAGAACTGTGCCCTCCCGCTAGTGCCCCTAATCTCCCAATTCAGAACAGTTGAGATGACTATGTCTCGGGGTCAACAATGGATACAGGAAGCAAAGAAGAAGAAGAAGGAGAAGAAGAAGAAGAAGAAGAAGAAGAAGAAGAAGAAGAAGAAGAAGAAGAAGAAGAAGAAGAAGAAGAAGAAGAAGAAGAAGAAAGCTAAAAGGACCCTTGGATTTCTGGTTTATTACATCCAAGCTTATAAATCATTGATCTGAGATCCAGTACTATTGAGGGATAACCCCCAGTCCTGGTTCTAATACTTATTCTTTCCCCCTCCTGTGGCACATTGGTTAAGTCACATACCCATCTCATGCATGAGGTGCAATGCCTGCACACTGACGGATTTTGCTCATGCCCGGCACTGGTTCAACACCTGTCTTGTAATGAGCCTTAAAAACAAGAATCAATTTTCGTTAACAAAAGAAGTTCCTACTTCCATTCTCCATAGAACTAAGAGACAAGGCTTGGTCCCAATTTAAAATTTTAAAGACATTTTTAAAAGATGTTACCTATGCTGATAAGAAGGTCAGATAGGCCTGGATGCTCATGTGTCCTGGAAGGGGGCGCTTCTAAATCCTTCAAGGAAAGATGCCAGCGCTGTATGTACCATGAAAGATGCCAGCAATGCACGTGCTATGAAGGCTACAGGCAGAAGAGGGAATGCCCTGATTTTCCCTTAGAATCTACTATTTAATCTGTTGCAGGAATCCTCCCAGGCAGATGTAAAGAAATCTTTATTCATCCCAGAGAGAGTACCAATGACATGCCCGAGACACAATTCCACCCAAGCCTACCGTGCAGAAACAGTGAGTTCAGCTGTGGTTACTCAGAGGAATACAACCAGCTTACAGATAGTCAAGTCACCAAAGTGTCCCTTTCATGCAACTGTCAGCCACTGACATTTATCTACCTGAGGAGGCTTGAGCTTCAAGCACCTAGTGCTCCATCCCAGAGCATCTTCCCTTTTAGGGTAGGTTGTTAACTGGGCATAATCTTATGAGAGACTCTTGGAGTCCTTCACAGTTGTTGATTCCAATATGGCAGGACCAGCCATGTCATTCCCAGAGAACAGAGTTCCACAATGCAACCTCACTGCTGAACACAGATTGAGCTTGGTGGACCCCGTGCAATAGAATGGGTGGGGTGGGGGCACAGCTTGTAAAGAGAAACTGGAAATGGGAGCTGAGCCATGTGTGTCATTTAACAGGATATGTTCTTGAGTCAAAATGTACTATCTGAGTGTTTTCATAGATGAAAAGACGGTCTTGCTTCTTAAACAGGTCATTGCTACAGTATTTTAAAATGACGCAATAGCCAATGATTTACTGGGAACGAATGGGAATCCTGAACTTTTGTACCAGGATAATAACAGACTTTTAAGAAACATTGACAGATAGTTCCTTATAACTTTCTAGGGCAGGTGAATGTGTGTGTGTGTGTGTGTGTGTTTGTATGTATGTATATGTATTTGTGTGTTTATATGTGTATCTATGTGTGTGATGATGTGTGTGGATAATTTGTATGTGTGTGTGTGTCTTTTAGGTATGTGACTATGTGTCTTTGTATGCATGTGTGTGATTATGTGTTTTTGTGTGTGTGTATATGTGTTGTATGATTATGTTTGTGTGTGTGTGTTGGTGTGTTTGCTTCAAATAGAAAAGATTCTAGACTTTTTCCTCAGGGGTCTAGAACCATGGTGAGGGTATCACAGGGAGATGTGCGCATGCAGCTGACTGAGCCTTTGATGTGACCGTGAGGAAGATGCTCTGGCCTCCAGAGTCCTTTCCAGGCCACAGCTAGGTACTGGAGCCCACTAAGTCTTTCTACTGGCCTCACCCCATTCTCCCTGTGAGCCTGCTCCCTCCAATTCAGCCTCCAGCAGGCCCCTCTTTCCACTTTCTGCATGGGTACTTTGTACCACCCTCTAGTGTAGCCTGGATGTCATTATTTTTTTCTGCTGTGTAGTACTCCATTGTGTAAATGTATCACATTTTCTTTATCCATCTTCGGTCAAGGGACATTTAGGTTTTTTCCAGGTTCTGGCTATGACAAACAATGCTGCTATGAACATAGTTGAGCACATGTCCTTGTGGCACGATTGAGCATCCTTTGGATATATACCCAAAACTGGTATTACTGGGTCTTGAGGAAGGTTGTTTCCTAATTTTCTGAGAAATCGCCACACTGACATCCAAAGGGGTTGTACCAGGTTGCATTCCCACCAGCAATGCAGAAGTGTTCCCTTTACCTCACATCCTTTCCAGCATAAGATGTCATCAGTGTTTTTGATCTTGGCCATTCTTACAGGTATAAGATGGAATCTCAGTGTTGTTTTGATTTGCATTTCTCTGATGACTAAGGATGTTGAACATTTCCTTAGAGTCTTTCAGTCATTTTAGATTCCTCTGTTGAGAGTTCTCTGTTTAGGTCTGCACTCCATTTTTTTATTGGATTATTTGTTCTTTTGATGACCAGTTGCTTGAGTATACATTCAGGGATCATTTCTATAGTTCGTTACACATCAACTTGATTATGATGGTCCTCACTGATATGCCCACCAGCCAAACCAATGTAGACAGTCGCTCATTGATACTCTTTCCTTGTGATTCTAGATTGTGTCAAAGTGACAAGTGAAGCTATCCATCACTTGTGCCATATACAAAGCTCTGGGCTCAATCCCTGACATTGCCAAAAGAATAAGAATGAACGGACATAAAATGACAGACTTCAGGCAGTGGCAGAGTTAACCACAGAAAAAAAATGTGTACACACAGGCATGCTGAAACTGTGTGACTTCTTCAGGAATGTAGGCTTGCAAATGAGAGGATGCACCATGGATGCTTGCAGCCTAAGCAATGCTTTTGTGTAGTAGGCTTCTCTGGGTTGTCTGGCAGAGGTTCTGTGTGGCCATGGGTTGCACAGGGTGCCCTGCCTTTGAGCCCCCCATACCAAGAATTCCCAGAAAGTGTCAGGACCTGGCTCAACTGATCCATACATTCCTGCGAAGGGGAGTGTGGATTGAGGAAAAAAATAGACAAGAGACAGAGGAGAGAGTCAGGAGGGCTTCCAGTGACTACTGTACCAAAAATTCCTGGGTTTATTACTCACAGTCCTTATATACCCAAATCAAAAGGGGAGGATACAAGACTTCCATGATACAAAGAACAAGCAAGTGTAATTGCCCCCTTACATCTCAGAACTCCTGGTAACCACGCCCTAAGTCAAACATCTGTTGTCTGGCTTTTGAGGAGCAAAACAGTCCGTAGCCATGCCTTTGGTCAAACATCCTGGTGTTCGTCCTTGAAGAGCAAGCATAGGTTTGAACTCTGACCTTTAGTCAAGATGGAATGGATCCAAAACTGTGGGCCCCACAAGGAAGCAAATCTTTGTTGTAAATTAAGAAGAGATTTGGGGAACAGTGACTGAGAGTGGACACAAAGGGACAGAGCAAGAACAGAGCAGCCATGGGCAGACAGCACACCGGGAAATCTTTGTGACTTCTGAGCCCTGGTTGCCCTTCTCTGTGGGTCTGGAGCTGACCAGTGTCAACTGTCATCCATGCAAGGACACTGAACCCCATGACATGTGCCATTGTCACACACTGGTAAAGCATTCCTAAAGTCAACTGCAGTTTCACCACTCACTAAAGCTCACTGTCACAGCGATGTCCCACAGTGGATTATACACCTCAAAGACGTCCAGTGGGTTTGAACGAGGGCCATTAAACTAATAAATATGTGGAGTGGTGGGGGTGTTAATTAGCATGATTTCAGCATTCTCTGATAAACACTTGCCATTACGAGTTGTCAATTTACAATAACATTCAACCTTAGAAAACACTGAGTAGAGAATTCCTCTTCCTTCCCATCTGTGGGTGTTTTGGCCATGATGCCTGTTTTGTCTTCTAGTATCACTGGACTCGTTCTGGTTATTATTTGTCTATCAGTTCCCAATTATTTTATGCTTAACTTTTTGGGCACCTCTAGGTCTTGCATACTCTAGGTGCTTTTCACTAGGACTTTTATTGCATTAAAATGTGTTAGAGTTGAACTTGCTCCTATCACCTGTATTTATCTGTCCAGATTTGTTTTCTTGTTTAGTTTACTGTTCTTTCATTTCTTGCAGTCTTTGGTCAATTATATTATTTTATTCATTTGATTTCTCTTTCAATTATTTTGTAGGTGATGTTTTTATTCATTAAAGTTTCCTAAGCACTAAAGATGGGACTGGTGGTGGGGACCTGTAAGCCCTACTATTCTACTTGGAAAGCTGAGGCAGGAGGATTGAACATGCAAGACTTGCCTGGGCTGTGGAGCAATTTCAAGAGGAGCCTGGTCAAGCAGTGAGACTCTGTTTTAAATTGAATCAAAGATAAATTAAGAAGGGGCTTTTAGTCATTGCTAGAGCACCTGCTTAGTGTTTCTGAAACTCCAGGTTCAACCTCCAGTACTGCAAAAGAAAGTCTCAAATACACAAAGCAGGAGGAAAAGAGTGAGAGAGATAGTGAGATCCTGAATAAGAGAATGAGAGAGAGAAAGATAATAATCAGCTGTATTCCAGGTACTGACACAGATGCTTGGGAAAAGATTAAATGATATCCTATTCTTGTGACTCTCATCTTCATATGCCTTAACATGCAAAATAAATCAACAATAGATACAATAAAAAGTAAATTAAATTACTCAGTAGAAAGTAGTAAGTGTTATGAAAAATAAAAAAAGAGAAGATTAATACAGAATGCAGGGGTTGGGAAGAATCTGAACAGTTACATGGTGCAGGTCTCAGAGAGAAAATACCCAGAGCAAACAAAGGGGACAGGAGACTTGGCCACGCAGATTTGAAGAGAAGAGCATCCATGGAATTGAAAGCCTCAGAGCAGGGTTCTAAAGTTCCAGCAGCAGGAACAAAGGCAGAAGGTGACACTAGGGGTCATGGAGGGCAGATGAAGGCAGAAGGTGACAATGGGGCCATGGAGGGCAGATGAAGGCAGAGAAGGTGACAAAGTCGAGATGGTGGAGGGCAGGGGATGAAGGTAGAAGGTGACAGAGTCGGGATGGTAGAGGGCAGGAGATGAAGGTAGAAGGTGACAGAGTCAGGACAGTGGAGGGCATAATGCCATGCATGGGCCTCTCCAACAACTGTAAGAGTCTGTCAATAACACTGGGTGAGATCAAAGGACATCATCACAGACATTTTAGCAGGACTGTGATAACACCTAGCTTAGCATTCTGAAGACAGACAGACAGATGAACACACACACACACACACACACACACACACACACACACACACACTGGAATACGAGTTGGCCATAGAAGAAGCTTGAAAATTGCCACATGAGGCCATGCAAATGGAATTGTAAGACACAAGGTAAAGCAAGCCAGGCACAGAGGAAGCAGTGCTCCGTGTCCTCACCCATCTTCAGAAGCCAAAATCACTGGCTGCACAGAGGACGGTAAACAGTGGTCACTGGAGACTCAAGGAGAAGGTAGGAGGAGCTGTGGGGGAGACAGACACCAGCACAAGCCCAAGAGGGCTTCCAAGGTTGACCCTTTCTTGTGGTTTGTTCTGGTAAAGTTGGAGTAATCAGATGCTTAACAAAAAAGGAATCTCACATTAGCTCAGAACTAAGAAAACAGATTGGTGTTTATTAAAGGGGTAGACTTACAATGTCAGGATGTTCTGCTTGAACAATGGACAAAGATCAGATCCAAAGCAAACTGAACAGCCAAATTGGGGCCCAGGGGCAAGCAGAGAGAGGAAGCAAGAAGAACAAGCTTCTACATCCAGGTAAATAGTCCATGAGGCTACGCCCTAGTAGGCAGGTAGGTATTAGCCGTAACCTTCCCGCAGCACCTCCCCCCTTTTATTTAAATAGGAGAGTTCTAAACCTACTATAAAATTATATACAATAAGAACAAATATCCTATTTTAACTAGCTTAAGTCTTGTATAATAAATAACTTGGCCAAGTCATGAGAGGAAAGTGACTACATTTATCTAGTCTTCAACCCCATCAAAGATCCGAGAAGGGAAATAATGTTACCTGAGTAATTAGGAAGTGCAATCAAACAACTTCCAAAACATGCAACAAATCACAGAGACAACTGGCTACCTGGGAAATCCCCCAAAGTCACATTTGCAACGTTGAAGCAACCAACTTTGGCTAAGGCCTAGAATAACTGACTGAGTATTTTTAAAGGCAAGAAATTTTTCAAAACTATCTTACCCTGTCTTGGCAAGATTTGAGAGTTCTGCTTATCCATTTCCGGATACTATGTATTTTGTCAGTGGTTGAGGTATGGGCAGTTCCTTGCCCAAAGGCCAGTTCTGCCAAGAAGAAAACAAGCTCCCAGTGGACTGTCTTTGGTGCTCAACATTCTCTTGGGAATAGATCGGTGTTGCCAGAAGCGATCGTGTCTCACTACCACAGAACTCTAAGTTAAATTAAATACTATTTTCCACAGCTCTTTGAGGAGGTTGAAGATTATCTATCTATATAGAATATATTCCCTATGTATCTAAAGAACCTGATTAGTCTAACTATAAATATGACAAACATAGATGACTATTGATCTATAATTCTTAATACCTATCTAACTTAAAGACTAAGACAATAAACAACTGTGCAATAAATGAGGACAATGACCTCCAAATGTAAACAGTGTATAAGTATCTTGATCAGAGGTAGAAATGTACACTGCAATATGGTAAATATATATATCAATACATAAACAATATATAAGTATCTTAATCAGAGATAGAAATGTACACTGCAATATGGTAAATATATATATCAATACATAAAAATGTTTTAAACAGGTAGAAGCATGCATGCATACAATATTCAATATAATTTAACTTTGTATCCATATACAAGAATCTATACCAATGTAATTGT